>JAPYZE010004046.1:0-11489 GCA_030522805.1 Leptomastidea abnormis
TTAGTTCATTTTTTTTTTTTTTTTTTTTTTTTTTTTTTTTTTTTTTTTTTTTTTTTTTTTTTTTTTTATTTTTTTTTTTTTTTAAAAGGTGGTTGGAATTGTGAATATTTTTTTTTTTTCTTTTTTTTTTTTTTTTTTTTTTTTTTTGAAAAGGTAAGGAAGGTGTATTAGCTTTTTAAAAGTATATCAGCTGTACAAAAGGTGGACGGAATAGTGAAAATTGCTGGATGCGCGTATAGGCGGAGTGTCAGGGCACTTAGCGACAAACTCCGCGTGGAGCAAGAGGCCGTAAGTTAGTACACTCGGATTGGCGTGTTTGGCAAGCGTTCGCGATTGTATTTATGGGAGAGTACGCGCGCCGTACGATTATACGTTGTTGTATCACAAAGCCCTAAAAAGATTCCTGGTCAGTAAAGTGTAAACCCCACAAGCATCATTCGATCCAAAGCCTTTCACCAAAAGTAGAAGATTATTATTATTACTATTATTATTATTTGTTCATTTAGTCAAAAAGCTTGTTAATCATTCAAGTGTACTCGACAAATATACAACCTAATAGGCCTACTCTACCTACACATATACAATTATTGTTGTTGGAAGAAAAGACAAAACAAAAATAAATTATTTAAATTACTTATTATAATGTGCAGGTAATGCTGTCCTTTTTTATTGCATGATGATAAAACGGTTTAATAGTTCGTATCAGAGTGGTATTATGGCTAGAGTAGATAGATAGCTTGTGTGACATTTATGGTAAAATCAGTAAGTTACAATATCAGTTCACTTTTTTTTTATAAGTATTTTATTACAAAATTGATATTTTACCGTTATAATTTCTCAGTGTCGACACTGAGCAAATTACAAAATAGTATAAGTATATTTTAAGTAAAAATATTATTTGCAATCTCATATATAGTCAGTTTAATTTTTATACATACTATTTGTTAATAATTTCTTTTTTCCAGCGCACGCACGCAAATACGCCTGTACGTATATGATCGCTTTTTATCACAATGGTCCAGTATCTTTATCACGTCAATTTTCCAATGGTAAAATAAAATGAAGCAAAACTTATTAGATGTTCTTAAGTACTAAATCTAATTTAATAAATTTTTATTGTAAAAAAAAAAGTTTTAAGATTAAAAAATTAATTTTTAAGAAAAGAAAATCAAATATTGTATTTTTTCAAGAATCACAATTTTTCAAACTGATTTAACAAAACTTAAAGAATATATATTTAATAATTTTAGTCAATTCAATACAAAATTAAAATCAAGAATTTTTCTTGCATTTACTTAAAAAAAAAAAAAAAAAAAAACTATGTACACGTTTTTACGATACAATGGTGTTCTGGCTCGCGTTTCGCTTTGAGCTATACTTCACAAGCTAAAACAATAACACTTTTCTACAATGTATCTTAACATATTATGCCATCATTTCATGCACACTATTTAATAATAATAATAATCTTAAGAGCTAGGAACTTTGTATTTATGAGTTGATTAAATAAATTTTAAAGATAACTGAGCGTATAATCAGGTATGTCAATTTTCGCAATTGCCTTATCATATCACTATTATTATAAAAAAAAAAGTTAGAAATATTGTGCAGAATTCATATAAAATTATGCACAGTTTAAATTTTATTGCTTGTACATATGATGTATGGCACAAAGTTATTCTATAGCAGTTAGATTCAAGTTTTGAAAAGAGATTACCCGAAGCTTTTTCTGCTACACTTTCGAAATCAAAGAATAAAAAGAAAAAGTAAAATTTTGAAAATAAATGTAAAACTACGCGAACAGTGACAACATCCAGCTCTATGGAGAAAAATGTAAAAGGTAAGCTCTTTCCGAATCTTGAACTCTTATTAAGTCTATATTTACAATAAAAGAAAAAAGGAAAAAACAAAAAGTTAAGGAAAAAAGTGAGTAAGGAGGCCATGGCACGAGTTGACATCGCATGAGATTGGGAAATAAGGATTGGGGGGGGGGGTGGCACGCGTTTCATGAGCAATAAGTGCGGTGGCATCATTAATGATGGTAGCAGCAGCAGCAGCGAAGGTGGATTGCCAATGGTTTCTCTATCATTCTCTCCCGAGCAAACATCATCATCATCATCATCATAATCCCATTCTCATTTCTTTTTATTGCTCGGCGCGCTAATCTTAGCATCGACATTCCAAAGCGTGTGCTTGTGTATTCGCAATAGGTGGACTCGCATATCGTAACTTCGACTAAAGATGCGCTGGCAAATGGGACACCTGGTCTGACCCGTATGCAAATCCTTGTGGAGGGTCAAGGATATCGGGTGCTTGAAACCCTTCCAACATATCCTACAGCGAAATAACAATTCGGAATCCGAGCTCTGTTCGTTATCGTCATCATCGACATACGCGCCCAAATCGGGATTTGGGCCCGAACTACCACCGCCTGCGTCTCCTGGCTGCTCTATAAATAAACACATCAAACACATAGTATCACCTGGATCATTTCTTTCTTAGCGAGCGCGCTTTTATTTTTATTCAAACAATTTTTCATTTTCTCTTTTTTTCTCTTCTTATTAATCATCATCATCATCATCATCATCATCATCATCATCATCATCATCATCTTTGTTTGTACGTTTCCTTATAATATTATTAATCGCACGCGCACGCATAGAGCCGATCATTCAACATAAAAATCTGCATTCGGCGGTTATATGCGTGCGCGTAGCTTCGTTTTTTTTTTTTTTTTTATTTTTTCTATGTAATAATAAGATCAGTGGCGTGAAAGCAAAAGCTAGGGGTTTTTAAAAGCCTGATTAGACGATAGAACACATTCAAAAGGCTCAAAAAGCGTCAACTCCAAAGTCCCAACAGAATGGATGCAATTTTCCCTCTAGTGTAAACAACAAACACATTTTCCAACTTTTTAGGTCTAATGTATGCGAGGGTAAAACAAGAAATACGGTAGAGCAGTGTCAATACATTTTAAAATAATCTATGCTCTTGCGAGTCATGATATTAAAACCCTAATGAGTCGTAAAAATACATTTTGCACATTTCGTTTTGTTTTTTTTTTCTTAGCGAAACTACACGATTATTGTATAAGCAATACCTCATGTACCTATAATTTATTATAATTAAATGTAAAAATAATTATATTAAAACATGAGGGATATAACGTATCAGTCTATTTTCGCGCGTACGAAACAAATATTTATGAATTAACGCAAAAACAAGTTATAACAACTAATTTTTACTCGTCGTATAATTAGCAACCTTTAGATTTGTACTTTGAATTATTGCATATATATTAAATTGTTAATTTATCTTAAAATATACTATAAATATATTACTTATATAATACTATAATGCTAAAAATTTTTCGAAGATAAACTCAAAACTAAATTTTAGAGTACGATGTCTGAGTTTAAGAATGATTCGTAACATTTAATGAACATTAATTATATAAAAAATATATATTTTGGCTGTATAAACTTTGTTAACGATTGAAAAATTTAAGTATTTACCGCAACAATAAGTTTTGATGCATTCGTAACAAATATAATTTATAAATTACATATTTTGGTGTATTGCGTACTTAGGCATTAATATTGAATAAATGCACATTTCTGTTTTATAAATATATTTTTGTGATCAAAGTTAACATTTATACCTAATCTTACACTTGAAAAATTTTTTAAATATGCAAGTACGTATAGAAAAATATTTTAGATTTATACATATAAATAAGCTCATAAATTAAAGTTATACGCTTTTGCAATACTTGATTCTACCAACTTGTTGAATGTAATTGATAAGAGTATCAAAAAATATTTGAAATAAATTTTATTGCTGTAAGGGTACGGGTAGAAGAAAATATATTAATAAGCACCATTAATATCACAATTGACGATACAAGATACGTAAAATGTATCGTGTAATAATAATTATAATAATAAAAATAATTTATGTACAAAAGCAATGATAATTTAAAAAAGAAAATACTTTAAATACTTAATTATTTATGTGCATTTATTCTAGTATTAAATTAATTTTTACGCGTTCTAAAACAGTAACTTTTAGGAAAATCATTAGCTATACATACATTTCATCACACGGGTATGATAATAATCGTGAAAAGCTTACATATAATCTTAAGCGGTTTTTTTCAGAGTAAGTACAATTGATCGTCACACGATTCGATATCATTAGTCGTCAGCGATTGAAGTAGCTCGCGTTGCTTCCGAGTATTAGCGCGATCGGCATCGCGACCGTCAGAACAAAAATAATAAATAAGTACGTGAATGTGCCGAGCATAAAACGCACGTAAGGAGTCATGCCTAGCGATCGAGCAATCTCGAGAGTAGCGCGGTGGCGGCGGCGACGGCTGTGGTTATGGTGGTGTCGGTGACGACGTTGGTGGGTGCGCGACGCAACGATGGCGGGTCAGGTTGGTGCTATGGTGGCGGGATGTGGGGGATCGAGCGCAACTCATGGAACTCGGCAAAGCACGGCCAGCGGCACAGGCAGGCATTGCAGGCCCAGCACTTGAAGCGCGTCTGGCGGAGCTTGCCGCGGGAGGTGAGGACACCGCGGCGCTTGCAGTGCACGCACACCTTGCCGTGGCCATTAGCTTTGCTGAGGCTGTGCGGCTGGCCGGTCGTGAACGTGAGCGTTCCTCCTAAGAGAGAAAGACACACAAGAGCGCGCCAACAGATTTTCCATTAGTCCACTTCCACAGCTTTCGACATTTTTTTTTTCTGTGCTTACTCTTTTATTTCTCTCGTTCTTCCGATCAACTTTTCATCTCCCCTCTTTTCTCTCACCATCTTTCTTTCCACATCTTTTTACAAAAATTAACTTCCCGCCACTACTGACCGGGTCACTTTGGTTTAGTCAATTTTATGCTAAGGTAGCTTCTCCTTCTCTCTTTATTTGCAGGTACATAAATAATCATGCAGCGGCAAGTATAATTAGTTAAAACGCCCCTCACACCTGATCCATCTTCCAGCACCAACCAATTTTCAACAGCCGTTGAAAAGCTATAAGCTTATATAGATGTTATTATTGAATTTAGGATTATATATAGATATATGAATATTAGTCACCAATACCCACAATTTAGCATTGCCAGGTGCTATGTCAATGTGCTGCGTTATTTCCAATTTACGTAAAATGTTGGCCGTTTAGTTTATTGGCACCCCCTTGGTTTTTTTATCAAAACATCGTATTGTCGACTAGTTTTATTATTCCCTTTTTTTATATACGATCATCTGCACGTATGTACATATTGTTAAATTAAGCCGCAATGTTATAATGCACTAAATTTTTTTTGAAAGATTCTTCCAGTTTTGGAAATGTAAGAATTCACAAATAGTATACACTTATTATTAAATTTATTAATACTATTATTAGTTTATCGATGGTTAATATCCCACACATGTCACATCGCGATACATTAACGTAAATTAATTTATAATACAGCCTACAACGCGTATGTATAAAGCCTTCTTATCAATACATTATTTTAAAGAAGTTTTAAAAATTATTACAAAATTTTATACATTGGTTCATAAAAGATAAGAGCCACGCTGTTGTTTTTTAATGAGGTAAAAGATTTTAGCTATATTTAATTACAATTTTTAACTATAAAATATAAATTTAACTTAAATAAAAAATATTAAAAGAAACAATTATACCAAACGGATCTTTTACCTCGTGAATCAATGTACATATTTAGAAAAGTAAATTAAAACTAAAAGTGCATTTTTAAGGTATAAAATTTAAGTTATTTTGAATTCAAAATCTTAAAGATTTAAGTTTATCACAGAAACATTAAGCAATGATTTTTCAAAATTAAATGAATATTTAAAAAGATCTTTTAGAAAAAGAATAAGTTGTAAAAAATTTAATAAAATCTTTTTTTTTTAAGATTTAAGTTATTAATCTTTGGTTTAAAAACAAACAAAAGTTGCACTTTTAGTATTAAATTTCTTTCCTGTTATAAATATCTATTTTCACAATAGACGATAACGATAGTGATAACGATACAGTAATAAAAACGCCATGATTATATTTCTTGTCTACGTAATTAAATTTACGAACGGTAAAATTCAATACAGCGACGTAATAAATTTATTTGTATTAAAATCGATGACAAGCTTTTTGATAGATTTTTAATAAATAAGCTTCAAAGAATTATCATGCTAAGTTGTTTCTAAGTTGTTTTTGTACTTACCTACAGTATTCAATACAGTTATTAATTTACTTATACGAAGAAAGAAGAATTTTTAGGACAAAATACCTCAATAATTTACGCTCGCATGCCACTCTCATCACTACCACCACCAATAAATTTGCAACAATGTAGAATGAAAAATTATTTAGATAATGTATTATAAAATAAGTACTGACACACTTGAGGATGCTACCACTGTGTTAGTTGTACCGTTCTAGCACAACATTTTTCCTGAATGATATAAAAAAAAATTGTGGGGCTATTCAATTTGTACAATTTATCTTAATTCATCCCATTACATAATTTTTATTATTTCAATATTATCGCGCAATCTATTTTATTACAAAATATTTAAAAAATAATTTTAATGAAAACAAGAAAAATTTAACTAACAAAAGAAGTTAGTTATTGAAAAATAAGATTTAGTCAAATAATGTTTTCAAGAATTATTGTTAATTTATATTATTTATTAACAGTGGTTGCCTCGTTGAAAAGATATAGAAGGAACATTAGTGATTGTCGGCTCACATACAGCACTTGGCAATGCTTACTAGAAACTACAAGTCAACCTACACCCTATTATATTCACCACACAAGTTTTTTACATTCAAAAATCCATGCACTCCATACACACTATAAGAATTAATTCATGAAAATCAATGGAAGAATAAGAGCTTGCAATAGACAAGTGTCAATTTCTAATTAATTATCCACTTTTTTTATTTTTGAAATATTCTTAAAAAAATTTGTGAACCTGATTATTTTTTTTAAACATAAATAAAGAAAAAGCAGGCATAATAAGAATGATGCACCTTTTATGAAACTTTCAAATAAGCATATTAAATATTTTTGATTAATGATTAAGTTCATTTTTTAATTTTGATTTAGCATATTTAACATAAAAAGTACAAATTCTTTTTAGACAAAATTAATAATAATTTAACAATTTTTAATTTTCTATAAAGAATGAATAAATAGATTTTAAAACATTTTTGATTTTTAAATTGTAATTAAAAATTTAATAAGTCTTTTGTTTTTTAAAATTAAAATTCATAATAAAAGTTTCATAAATGTAAACAACAATGTGGATGAAAAAATCAGGTCCACAAAATATGGCAAATGTTTTAAATAAATAGATCTTAGAACCTAAAGAAGATTTCTGTGCATTTTGAAACAATAATAAGAATAAAGAGAAAAGTCAATATTTATTATTGCTTCCATTTTCACCCAAATTTATTATACCAAATTCATCCGTATGCAAGTATGATAATGCAAAGCAGCAAAGGCTAGTAAGCCATTGTACTTATTTTTTAATGAGTGAGTTTAATAGCTAACTACCCCTTTACTAATATAATAAATACATATTAATATGATACATTTTAAATAATTATTTGCAAAATCCATACTCCATAGAAAAGAAAAGACCATTTATAGAGATAAGAAAAATGTCCAGGAATTTTTTTGTACTTTCTATTGACTATGGAATATTAAAAATATTTATACTAATTCATATTGCATTTTGAATTTTCTGTAGTTTGTAATTCTTTTTTTTTTTTAATGAATGCAATTAGAATTTAAGGCAACGTTTACAGCAATTACCATTCAATTATAATACTTTAAAAAAGATAATCTCAAGAAAATTAAATCTTAAGAAAAATTAAATATATTAAAAAATACGAATGGCAAAGACTGTATAATGTAATTATTAGTGAATTTGACTAACTCACCTTGAAGCGATTCGTGTGATAGCCTGTCTCCAGAACTGGTTCCAGGTTTGGAGAGTAAGTAACCTGATAAAATAAAATTTGTTAAATAAACTTTATATGAAATGCGTTAATTTAAAATTTATTAAAAGAAAAGGGCAATGAACCTATGTCTGCTGATTTAGATGCATCTATCATATCCGTTGATTGATTTGAATAAAAGGTTTGTGTAATATCTGGCTTCTGGTCACTGTCCAATAAGTCTGGATTATCATCTAATATTTTGTTTGAACTTTCTCCTGTGCTTTGCTCTTCATAACTACAACTACTCCCATCTTGTTCTAAATATTCTGGCATTTCTAGTTTTAAATTTGGCATAAGAGGTATTATTTCAACAGGATCAGACACTGCTTGACAATCCAATTTATTATCAGAATCCCTGGGTGAAGATGTATGCCTATTTGTTTTTTCAGAGTGTACATTTGAGTTTTCTCTACATCTTCTTCTTTTGTTGGGAGGTGGTTCAGATTTTTGTGAGTCTGTGTAATATGGCATTGGTGAGCATGATTTTCTTCCCCTGTCATTTGTTATTACTTTGCCAGATACATTCCTTAGTTGCACCTCTGGTTCACTTGGAATCTCTACGTCATCCTTTAAAAAAGTTTATTATATTTTATAAGCAAGATTTTATTAACAAACGTCATATATTTATTATTTTTAAATTTTATACAAACCTCTATTAAACTATCATCTTTTCTTGAACCATCAGTAAGACCTTGAACAGCCAACAGCTCTGCTGTTGTCATAAAACTATCTAATTGTTCTTGTACTACATTGACTTCGCCTTGATAGATGAAGTCAACCAAAGCAGCTAAATCATCGAATTTCACGTTTCTGAATATTATAACCGGGTGCTGGCACGGATTTTCCTGTGAAAATTATTATCCATTTATAGACGTATTCCATCGTTTAATGAAGTATTTAAAAAACTATGTATGTATTTTTACCTTAAATAAATCACGAAAATATGTACTACATGCAGATAGCAGCATTTTGTGGGCACGTATTCGCTTTCCTTCGCAGCTCAGCGTTACGTCGACAAGATCCTCATCAGATCTTAACGTGTCAAACGCCGATGTGATGTGCTTAAGATAGTTGTTCCATCTGAGGGAGAACTGCTGACTGGAACCCATGATGCTTTCCTGGAAAATGTAAACGAGTTCTCGATATAATAAACAGAGGGAGAGAGCGAGATAGAAACACAAACAGTTATAGGCACAGCAGCCAAATTTAAAGATCCACTAGAGAGCATTTAAATGTGAAATTTAGGTTTGGAGTGCAAGGATGCAGTAGGTGGCGGTTGTTTCATATTACTTACTGATGCTAGGAGATTTTTGGAAGGCGCTGCCAAACAATAATCGAGCAGCTAAAAACGAATGGAATAGGTTACTTGATTCAACTGTAGCGACGTGAAGTGCTAGAGCTATCAGGGGGACAGAGACCGAGAGAATAAGCGAGAGAGAAAGAAGTACCAAGCGCGAGTAGTATCAGAAGCAGCACAGAGCAGCAGGGCGACCCAGCAAGTAAATCGAACGAACGAAAAAGCGAGCTTGATGGTCGGGCGGGGGAGAAAAAAAAGAAAGAGAAAGAAGAGCGCAAGGGGGACCGCCGAGCCACCCGATGAGGGAGAGGAAAAAGGGCCGTGACGCTCTCCCCGAGGCAAAGGGTCGGCGGCGGCTCGGGGGTCCGTGGTAAATCGAGCTGCTGCTGCTGTCGAGTCCTGTCGTGCGTGATGCTTCGTCTTTCTTGCTCACTCCGCGCGCGCCTCGTGCGCGTTCCCCGCTTCAAAGCTTGAGTATAGGCAGCAGCAGCAGTAGCGGGTGGAGGCGGCGGTAGTACAGCATAAAAAAGGGGGCCGTCTCGAGAGGGTGACTGGGGGATTGGAGGAGGCTGTTAAGGGGCGAAGGAGACAGGGGGGGGGCGCGTCAGCCGAGTCAGTGGGGAGAAATGGGCTATATGGAGGGCGCACGGCCCTAAGTACAGCAGGCCGCCCGCTGCTGCCTTTCAGCTTGAGTTCTACAAAGTAAGTATGCATGTATATACATACATATATACATACATATATATATACACATGTACTACGTATACGAATGTATGTACGTATGTATGTATGTATTCCCCTGCCTGCCACGGGGCGAACACGACGACGACGGAGCGCACGACGCAACGAAAACTATTGATCAGCAGCCGCGCGCGCCACGCGAGCGCTTGAGCTAAACCAGGGGACGGACGGGAGACTCCAGTCTCCAACTCTCCATCACCAGCCCATAGGCCCCCTGCGTTGGTGTATACACATCCACACAAGCACACACATACACGAACTCATACTTACATGCCCAGGAAGTCGAGGCCAAATTTCCAAAGCCTGACAAGTGCAATATCAAACTGGTTAACTCGTACTACAGGCCTCACAGACAGCAGCGGTTAGGGGGAAGGGGAGAGGGTCTGTGCCCTGGGCAGGATTACAATCACGAAAATATTACGGGAAAAAACACGGAATGACGTTCTATTTGGCACCGCCGCCGTAAACCGCGTTGCGAGTATACAATGCAAGCCAGCTTGTAAACACGCGATCGCAAGAGAAAGAGGGGGCGGGGGGAGGGGAGGTGTACAGAGATGAAGTAAAAAAAGAGAAAAAGAGAGGGTGGATAAGAATAATAAAGAGGTGTGGGAGGGGGGGGGGGAGAAGGCTGATGGTGAATAAAGTAAAGCAAGGCGATGATGCAGCAGCGGCAGGCAGCATCCCAGCATCAGCTTACTTACCTCGGGGCTAGGCTCCTCCGGGCTCTTTGTCCTCTCCTGCAGTCTCGCCGCCGTCCGGCGCCGTCGTCGCTTCGTCGTTGTCTTCTCTTCGGCGCGCTGGGGGACCGTCGTCCCTGCGCTGCCCTTACACTGACGCGTGCTGCTGCTGTACCTACTTACTGCAGCTGATGCACTTACAACCGGACAATTACGCTGCAGGATCCTGGATGACTGACGTCTCTCAAACTGATGATGCTATTATATAGCTGCCCTCGTCGTTTGCTGCTAGTTACACTTCTGCCGTTGCGCTGCTCCTTAGCGGCTGCAGCTATATATTTCGCTACCACACCAGACTTGGTCTCCTCCTCCTCCTTTTCTGATTGCTGATGCGCCGTTTGGGCTCGTGCGCTTATCGCCTATAACACTCTTTCTTTGCCCGTCTCCGCCTGTCTTGTCTTGCTTCTGGGCCGCGCACTCGCGCACTGATGCTGCCGTACTCGCGCGGGGCCGGGGGCCCCTTGACACACGTACACACGCACACACCTATCGACCTATATGTCTTTCACGGACGCGCGACGCGCATATACACGTTCACTTACAATACTTGATGCGCGGGCAGCAGTTACCTATAGCTATTGGGATCGGAAGAGGGACACTCTGCGCTGCCCGGTGGCTGCTGGCGCAAGCAGTTAGAGAAAGTATTTTTTGGGTAAGTTATATGGAAAAGCATCGCGAAATCAGCTTTAAATTGCCGTCTC
>JAPYZE010004047.1:0-11487 GCA_030522805.1 Leptomastidea abnormis
AACTCATTACGATAGGTAGGTAACTGAATTAAAACTAACATTGCCGATAGCCTCAAGCGGAGGTTAGGTAGCGCGTCGCGGAGAAGCGCGCAGTAATTATAATTGTTTATAAAATTTTTATTCTAAATGCTGCGGTGTTAATTATAAACAATTTATTGATATTTGTCACTACTGCAGTATTTTAACTTTAATATAAATAATTAATTTATCCAAGAAATCAATTTTTGACTTACATTTTACAAAATAACTATTTTTTTCGAAATTATTGAAATTCTGCATTAGTAAGCTTGCCGCTAATCTTACGTCAAAATGGGTCGTACAAGATATACATTCATTAATTTTTTTTTTATAAATATAAATATTTGTAATGCTGTGGTTCTTTTTGTAAAATCATGATTAGGTTTACAGTTAGTTATTGATATCAATATAAAGGTTTTAAACATGATTAAAACTTTTTATTTTGATATCAAAACTCAAAATCCGCAGTAAGTAGAACCCCCGTAGTTATTGGTCGGTTTACCCTATTATTAAATATTATCATCTAAAATTGTGCATAGTTTTTGATTCGACTATTTGCTTCAATATTACATTATTAAAAGTTCAATTATCGAAAATTTATAATACACTTTTGTCTGCGGAAGGTAGAACTTCTAGTACGCCTACACTTTTTATTTTTTCTTCAGAGTAATTATTGAATATTTGGTAGAATTAAATTAGATTATCGGAAACTAAACATTATGAGGAACGTACAGTATTTTTTATGACTTTTCATTGTTAAATAGCCAAGTACTGTCGAGTTGAAGATTTGTTTATAGACTGCTTTTGACCACCCCTCTAAAGGCACCATAGAACCTCCTTAATTCTAGAACTCGATGCTCATGTTATGTTAATTGAAAATTTAAGGATAGCTGATGAATTTGGCAATGGTATGAAATTGAAAATCTTATAATTATTGAATTTAATATAATAGTACGAATAATTACAGGAAAATAATTGGTTCTAAAGTTTTTATATCATGAATCACTAAGATGTTTTATTATTACAATGCAGGAATTCAAAAAAATTAATATCAAAAATCACTCTAGAAATATTCAGATATTAGAAATATTGTTCGAAAGAAATTTTTGATAAATAACAAGAAATTTATATTTGTCTATATTCTATAAATTTATGGTAAAATATTATTTTTATGTGAAAACTTATAAAATGTAACCTATCAAAATAAGGGGGGGTTTGAGGAGGGGCCAATTGACAAATAAGAGGGGGTGAGGGGGGCGGACTGTTTTCCGAACTTCTTAAATATGAGAGATAAATGTAAAATTTTCCCTTTTTTCTTTATATTTTAAAATTTCACTGACGTAGGGTGAGGGGCAGGGGAAGGTGGGGGGGGGGGGTCAAGTGACTAAAATTTTCTTTTACAACTATATAATATAAGAAAAAATATATATACATATACGAGCGGGGCTTCACCCCCCTGCTCGCTCCGCTCGCCAACCCCCCATATACATGTTGGTCTTGTTTCTTATATTATAAATCGTAGAAATGGTCCAATCAATCTACGAAAATCCAATGTTAATTTCCAGATGATTGCTAGTAGCAAAAAAAAATATGGTCGTATAGAAAAAAGAAGAAGAAAAAAGATAGCGTTTTTGCTATCAAAAATTTCGATGGCCAGGTTAACCTAAAAAATTCATAAAAGTAAAAAAACTGTTTTTTTTTAAATAAAAAAAAATTGTGCTCCAATCAAAGAAAGTTAAATAAGAAAGTTGTAGGTATTAAAATTATCTTTCAATTGATGTTTATTATATATAGGTTTGATTCACAAATAACCGATATAATTTAAAAAAACTGTCAATAATGACGCTTTTTTATTTTTTTTAATAACTTTTTTTTTATCCAACGTACAAACTTGTTCTTTGGTAAAAATGTAGTTTTTGGCTAACTAAAAGTGTTTTTTTTTTAATCGATATAATAATACTTTTTCGAGAAATTTGAGTTTTTCGAAAAAAAGCATTTTTTAAAAAGATTCTTCTTGGTCAAGAAATTATCGTAGAGAAACAATTCAAAGCTGACAATTGTGTTAAAGACTTGTACTTTCACGTGCTCAATGTTTAAAATTGATTTTTTTAATTTTTTCAGTAAAAAAAATGCGTTTGAAAATGACACCGTTTTTACGAAATAATTTTTTTAAATAATTATTTATTCTCATGAAATTAATTAAACTTAATAATTAATTTCTTTTACAAATTAAAAAAAAATTATAACTTTACAGTTAGCGAATGTTAATTTTTTTTTTAAGACAAATTTTTTCAATCTCCTCCGTTTGCAGTTTGAATTAATTTCTTTTTAATTAATTTTTTGTATAAAAAACCTACAACTTTCTCATTTAACTTTCTTTGATCGAAGCACAACTTTTTTTTTATGTAAAAAAAAACAGTTTTTTTGACATTTATGAATTTTTTAGGTTAACTTCGCCATCGAAATTTTTGATAACAAAAACGCTATTTTTTTCTTTTTTTTTCTATACGACCATCTTTTTTTTTTGCTTCTAGCAATTTTCTGGAGGTTTTTCGTATACTGATTGGACTAATCGAAGTCAAGGCACGAACAAAGCCTCGGCTAAACACGTATACAAAAGTATACGTGTTATAGACCAAAGTGCTGGCGAAAGAATATAATTCGCCAAGTGACGCTCGAAAATAATATCAAATATTATAATATTATTTTGCGAGCGTAAAGAAATTCAATTAAGCGTGTTTGCTGTTGTCTTAGTGCGTAGGCCTTTGTTAGTGGGTCGTGTGTTTGAGAATATTATTTTGATATTTTAAAATTTTATTTTTGATACTTCTTGTTATAGATAAGCGGGCTACATTTAGTAGCTGTTTTTAAATCTTGTTTTGATTTTTGAATTTTAAACGAAATAAGTTAAAGTTGAATTTTACTGATTTAAAATTTTACTGGTGGTTATTAAAACTATATAAGCATATTTATATATTGATTTTTATGTTTTAACCTGTAATAAATAAATAGTTTTTTTTCCTTTTAAATTTAAAGAAAAGTTTTTAATAAAATTGTTGTTTTGGAAAGCACGAGTAAATAGGAATCGAAGCAACGACACGAGAACATTCAATTTTATTTTTACTTTTCAAAGTTTTGAAAATTTTATAGCAGCTCTGATTATAGTTATAGTTAGAGCAGCTGACAGAAAACGATGGTTCTGTAAAATTGTAGAAAAAGTAAAGTAAATGTTGGGCCGATGGGACGCAACAGCTGCATTGCTAACGCACTCGTCAGTACTTTCCGCCTAGTGGGAGACGGGCGGGTGGGCTCAAATGTGAGTGTGGGTAGTAGCAGCAGCGTGCTACACTACCAAGACGTTGCCAAGCACAGGAAAGAATCTCAACGTGCATACACATGGACGCGAAATGTCGAAAAAGGCTAACCGTTGCCTTTACTTGCGACTCGCAGCGGCGAGTGATTAATTAGCTTATCGTAGCAGAAAAAGCAGATAATCAAGACAAGAAGAATAGAGCTGTCGAAGTAGCTCTATATACTCACACATAAAGAAGTGAGTGAGATGCAAGAGGCGCTGAAAATTATAGTCGAAGCGAAGTCGACTAAACAGATGAAGCGCACACATATATAATGGGTTGCTTGTCGAACAGCTAATTTTCAGCAAGTGGTAGCAGAAACCAACAGACCTAACGGACGACTGTTACACAATGTACAAAGGCGTACATTCGTTAAGAAGCTGTTTGCCGATAAGACTGCAGATCAGAGTAGGTCGATCAAGAGAGATTCAGATGCCAGCCGTGCTAAGGAAAGAAACGGCAGGAGGAAAGTCACCGAATTTTTTTTTTACACAGAGAACGAGATGAAAAGTAATAAGGTAACATGCACACGCAGCGCTGCATCTAAGGCGCAGGATAGGATATTCGAAACTTTACAAAAGTAGAGTCGGATCTTGTAAGTGATCCAAGAAGAGAATCAAAATGAGAGATCGAATAAAAGTATTGGAGTCTGGACGGGGTGTCGGCGTGTATTATGCTTCTAAGGTTAGGTCTGATATGTCAAAGCCGCAGAAAATGTTGTACTCAACGTGCTGTAGCAGCAAGCAGAAGCCTTAGAGTAACCAAGCATATGGTAAGAACGCTTACGAAAATGTTAGTCTCAAAAAAAAGCGAGATAAAAAGCGGCGAGACAAAGATAGTAAAAAGAAGCTACCACAGAGGTGTTGGAAGTGCGGAAAATTGGGCCACGAGAAGAAAAGCCCAATAATTACGCCAAGAAACAAAGAAGTGAGACAGTAGATAAAACGGTCCCTCGACTTTAAGGTCTCAGATGTACAGGGTGCGTCGCTGCTATGTCAAGCAGTAAACTCATTGGAGCGAAGGCAAGCAGAGACTATTGTTACGACCCGACTTTGGCGGTCGTATGTAAAGATATTTTTGTAAGTTCAAGAATTCAATTTTGGTCCCAAAACCTTTTACTTTACTCGCATTTTAGTTAATATGTTATTTAGCGGATAAGATACGCGTATTTCGGGTTTGTAAGCTGGACAGAGTTGTCCACTGTCCGCTTTACTGGACAGTGTTACTTGTCTGCATCCGCTTGTTCGTTGTCCGCTGTGCTATGGACAGTGTGTGTGACGGACTTTGCTGTCCGCTTGTCCGCTCTACTGGACAGTGTGACTTGTCCGCGTCCGCTTGTCCGTTGTCCGTACAATGGGACAGAATGTCTGCTGGATAGTATTAAGGACAAGGATGACATTTTATGTGTATATATTTTATATTGCCGCTCGATCGCACCTGTAGCTGTCCATGACTATTTGTCACGTGATAATAGATGTTTGGAAGGGTTATAATATAAAATGAATAATTCATTGAATTTAAATTGTATTTTGACCTTTTATCTTTTAATATTTATTGAAGAAAAAGAAACTAATTGATTTTGATGTACAATAAATATGAGACAATTTTAATTTAACGCTAAGTGTAAATATTGGAGAGAGTGGATGTCATGACGAGATTCAGCGGGATGGTTATATATTAACTTAATACCTATCCGGATGTTGTCCGGAGCAAAAGATAGATGGATTTGGAGGATGACGATAGTCCCTCATGCGATCGGATGGACGTTTGTCCTTGTTCACTTTTCTAAGGTGACACTTGACACGTAGTACGGTCGCTAGTTGATGCTGTTGGTTCTGCTGGATCCAGTTTACGCCCGAACTCTCAGGACAGCCCAATTGTCCGTCGTCCGGAAGAAACCCTTGTGTAGTTTGTGGAAGTCGCCGTTGTCCGTCTTTTAACAATAGGAAGTGCAGAATTTATAAGGCAGTGTAAAGGAGGGAGAAGTAGGACATCACACGTTTAACGAGTGTCGAAAAGCTGTATTATCTTATCGTCACTTGGAGAAATGTGGTGAGGAAATTTCGGGTCGACGACTTTCATTCGGTGTGTATAGTATAAATGTATAAGTATAATTGTATGAGTGTGTTTAAGAATATCTACATTAACAATGCGCGTTAACTCGGGATATAACACTATAAAGGACGCTGTGGCTAAATCAAATAAAAGCGTTTGACGACTAAGCCCTACGCCTAGAGTAAGGTCAAGTAACACGAAGCTTGACCACTGCAGACTCCACAGCTTATAATTTGAGCGAGTAAAAACTACGCCAAGTGACGACTCGGCTCAAAACCAATAGATCACACGAAAGCGATGAGAGCAGAAGAAACAAGACGACGGTGACTAGGAGGTTAGCCACAGTCGTAGATACAGCTGCAACACCTACGGGCAAGTTGCAGTTGGGAATCACTGAACGTCGCATAATGGCCATATACGACTCTAGTGCATCGTGGACGGTGATAGGCAGCATTAGACTACTTTTAGACTCTGCTTGTAGACCCATCTTGTAACCCAAGAGGACCGATGAAGTATATGTTACTGACGAGTGGCAAGTGCCACTGGCTAGCTATGTTGACATTATAAAAGAAAATATTTAGGCGAGCTCATGATTCGACTAAACATTCGAACAAAGAAAAAAAATCGAGCTGATTGTAAAATTAATTAGAATGGCTTGTAGCGCAACAGCAAGTGTTCGGGGTGTTTGAAGTGCTGATAGTGTATGCTTTGGTATTGTAGCCAAAAAGCTCCGTTGCAAACCAAACGAATGCTAGCGAATGGAGACTTGGAACTGTACTGTCCCAATATTAGGCATGCAATGACAAGATCTCGATTACGCAGTGTACTTCACCCAGCTGGGAGTGTTTGTAGTTTAGCTAAGGTAAGAAGTGTCTTTAAAAACGGACGATTGGAACACATTGTCCTTACGTCGAAAAATTGCAAACAAGATAAGTTCGACGGATAGTTTGCGGTCATTGAAAGAAGAGAGAAGACGACCGGTAGAGTAACTACGAAGGCACTGTAACTACAGATACCTAATGTAATCATCAAGGATAAGGATAGATGTAGCAATTTACGTTCTCGATGGACTATAGCTCAGGTATAAGGAGTACAATGCAGCGATCGTAAACGTTTCTGCTGCAAAAGAAACGCAGAATGTTTATTATTTTGTGACGTTTGAGAAGGCAAGGATGTATCCAAACGAGAACTCTTGCTGGAAAGTCTTGGATGATAAATGATATATCATACAAGGAAACTGAACAAAATAGTAAGCGATGGCGAGATGCGATTTTCGTCGTGATGTACGATATACGTCGGCTCAAAAGGTAGAAGACGAGCTGACGGCTGGAAGTTTAGGCAGAGCGAAAACACACACATATATATATATATATATATATATATGTTTTCGCTCTGTACTTTTATTAGCCAGCATGTACATGAATGTTGCGCAAGATCTAAAAGAGAGCAACACTTGCAAGATACACAAAGTGTACCTAAGAACTTTTAGGAAGTAGTGGTAATAAATATAAAAATGCCACTGGCAAAATTGACTCTCAAAGACGGGTGTTGTGGACGGGACTAATCCGTAGAGTAGAGTGATAGCGGTTCGAGACGCGAACGCTGTCGTAATTTTGCGACGTGTTTAAGACACGAAGACTGGCGTGCTGCGACGCCAGACTTAAGATTGCTCGAAAAATGAAAATTTTTGCTGAGTTGGGAATGCATATGCAACTCATTCGATCAAATTGTTAATGGCTAAAGTTTGCAATCATGAAACGTGGCAGATAAGAAGGTACGACCGAGCTGTCTCCGCAAAAGTAGCTTAAAAAGTATGGGCTCGACAGTACAAAGATCTGTAGTTGCTGCAAAAGAAAAAGCAGCAATAATATCTCTAATATCTCTGGTGCAGCAGCAGAAGAGGAGTAGGCTGCCCATGGAGATGCAAGGTTGATGAAGACGTAATGTGTTGGAAAGAAGAGTTTGCTGGTATGAAGCTCAAAATTTTACGTCACAACTGGCCGATTAATAAGAAAAGGCCGGTTGGAAACCTTGGAGAGATGAAGCTCAAACACGTACAAGCAGCTTGTTATCTTACTGTATCGTAGGCGGTACGTGTGCGAGATTTGAAAAGCTTATAAAAGCTGCGGAAAATTCGTCCGAGGTGCGGCAGCACTGAAAAAAATATAACGCTGGCCGCAGGGACGTGACATTTCCGAAAAGAGATATTATGGTAAAATCGAGTGCTCTTGTCCGGGGCCCAGAATTTGACAGCAAAAGCTGTCTGGAAAATTGAAGGGGCCATACAAAATCGAAAAGTATTGGGGCAAATACGTACGAGCGAGTAGGAAAAAGAATGCTCGGAAAATGCGCAGATATCGCATTTAAAGCCATATGTGTCACAAACCAATACTATTGCTGCGGAAGGATCCTAATCACCGAGGAATGCATCGATGAAAGTAGAAACTTGCAAAGTGAGCGGCTTGTCTGCGAACGAGCAGATATGTGTAACTTGAATGTAAAGCGAAAAGCGAGGCTGTCTACACAAGTAAATGATCCGAGAAAAATATTGGTATGTAAATGTAGATAGCCAAAAATCGAAAGCATAGGCAAGCTACGCAATAAAAGATCCGGGGAAATTTATGGTAGTAAAGCGTGGCTTGCTGTAAAGCGGAAAACATCGAGTAGTATTGCAGGCGAATGCAAGCATTATAAAAGCAAGCTAAAGACGCGAGACTCGAATGAAATGGTGAAGTAGAGAAGATCCTGTAAGAGTTTCTGCAGAAGCAGCAGAGGGCCACAAAGACAGTTTGATTGTCGCTATCCAATGAAAAAATAGCTGATCGAGAACCAGCTGTATATCTCGTTATGTGTCGTTTCACAGATATCGATAACCAGATCTAGTCGGAGTGGCCGAAAAACCCGGCTTAAGTTTAAAGTATATAAGCCACTGTGAGTATTGTCGCATACACGATGTAAACACCTTGTAAAAAGAGAATTGGTTGTTGTCAAAACAGTGGCAGTAACAGGCGTGGCAGTGGCGTCAACTGCAGCCGCTGCAAGAGTAACTAAGTCGAAGGCCGGAAAGATAATCAAAGAGATCAAAGAAGAAAATAGAGTGGACGACATGATATAAAGTCATCAAGACTCTTCCCCAAGTTGCGTTGGACAAATTCGCACCTGTATTTTTTTCTGATTGGATTGAGAATGTGCAAACGCGGCTTTTTGATAGGCGATAAGCTGGTTATCAGGGATAATCAGCATCTGGACGGGAGGTGTGACGAGTGGCGCGCACCCGTCAAGCCGCGTATAGATAGAAGCACGCAACTCTATAGTACGTGTGTCATCTATGACAAAGAGACGCTAGGGGAAAGGGGGTAAGGCGGCGCGTGGGCCCTAAATCAAAGGAACCGCACGCGTCCCGACAGATTCTCGTTATATCTGCTCCCGCACGGACGTTAGAGAGAGAAACTCGGTGAACATGCTCTCGCATGGATAGGAGAACGATTTTCCAGGTCCGAGTAGGACAAACGCGCTTTCGCTTAATAGCTGTACGTGATACCGGCGTGTACGCGTAGGTCGTGGTTACAGGAGAAGGAAAGAGAAAGAATGGGCGAGGACAGCAGCTGTATTGCGACGGCAACCTGGGCTGCAGCTCCTCGACTACACATAACCAATGCTGATGCAGGGAGTTCTTATAGAAGACTTGGACTGCAATTGTTGCCATGTTTGCAACGACCGCCGGCTTTATTAGACGGAACCAAGAGAAGGGCGACACGTGGAGCGTGCGTTACCGGCAGTCAGAAGGGGATTCAGAGTACGATCCGGAACGTCAGCAGTGTGCTCTCCTAGGCGACGAACGACTATGTCATAAGTAAGTGGTGCACCACGTGTGTGAATGTGTGTGCAATAGTGCGTAAGATGCGGCACGAGCCCGGTCGCGAGTCGTGCCAATACTTATATGTACCGTGAGTGTACCTGGAGCCGCGTACTTCAGGTTGTGCTTTGTATGAGTGAGACTGCAGCCACCGGGTTTATCTATGCTTTGGAGTTCAGTGCACAAGCGTGTGCTCCAACGTACTCCTTATTAAATCGCGTACCGTGTTATTATAGTATACGTTTACTCTTGTAAGAGATATCTTATTAAACAAACCGTTATTATACTTCGAACAGCGACCGTTGTCGCCGCAACATAACTTTCCGCGTTACCTTTTGTAAATAGCATATTTTTATTTTATTATATTAAGGTGTACTTGTTCGTTATTAAACTACCGAGATTTTACTATGCATGCTAATGCAAATTTGTGATTTCTCCTTCCTCCCTGTAACTGGCGAATACCGCCAGCCTCCGCGGGCTCGACTCTGTTCCCGAGAGTCGAGCATTAGCTGAGCAGCTTGAGCCTTGCGTGCGGGTATCGCACGAGCATAGAAGAAAACTTCCTGGAAACGTCGTGGTGTGCGCGTCGAGTGGACTCCGCATACACGTTGTGACGGGCCGGAATTGCACGAGCCTGCTATTGCATCTGGTGCTAAGGCACGGAGCAGGCTCAGCCACATCGAGGAAATTGCTTATATATATCGCCGCGGGTAATCAGCTCGACGAAGTACCGAGTTGTCTGGATATAGGATTAGAGACTTGTATCTCGTTGCGCGCTATAGTATAATAATCGTTGTCGGGTACACCGTCACACAATAAATATTTAAACATATTTTAATATTAGATTTTGCATGAACGGAATTTCTAAAAAGTAGTGAAATCCCAAAAAATACCTTTTAAAAAAAGATATAAATTTTACGGCAAGTTTGATGTGATTAACATTGCATTTATCAGCCGTGGACGTAAATGTGATCACAAACTATACGGCCAAGTTTTTAATTGAATTTTCGTGTAAGAATTGTACTTTTTATTTTAATAAAAATTTACAAATATAGAAATTCAGAAGTTGGACATGCAAGTCAAAAAAACAAAGTACAATTCTTACACGAAAATTCAAATAAAAACTGGGCCGTATAGTTTGTGATTATATTTACGTCCACGGCTGATAAATGCAATGTTAATCACATCAAACTTGCCGTAAAATTTATACCTTTTTTTAAAAGGTATTTTTTGGGATTTATCTCATATCAAAATATTAAGAAAGAAATGTTGAATTTATTAGGTATGAAAATACTTCAATGTCAGCTAGAGAAACTAAAAATATAAAAAATTACCTATTCCTTAGGCTTACATAACAACGCCTGACAAAAGCGTTCAATGTTATTTTAAATAAAATGATTAAAATAATCATAATTTCAGCTCAAGAGTACACATTAGCTCCAACTAAGCATATAATTATAAATTTTTATTTCTTCTTTTCAAGGATTTTCTGAATGTACTTATATATTTTTTGAAGTCTGATATAATCACCAAAATGAGTTTTTTACTTTTTTCTTCCGATCATTTTAGCATTTTTGCCCTTATTCGTTCATAACTTTTTTTAGTCAATCAATAGACAAAAATGAATAGTTTCTTTGGATTCAGGAGACAAAAATACATGGAAATATGTATTAGTGGTCTTTAAATTCATCAATGTTCAGGTTTTAAAGTATTACGAACGATTTTAGCGATTTTTAGCATATAATTCTCATAAGAAACTTAAGGTGCATCGCCGCATGGGAAAAAACATTTGGATTTCATTCATAACAGGTTTCACATGAGTTTTTAGGCTCACAGAACTGATTTTCACCCGGCCCGTTAAGAAAAAATTTTTTTTTTAAATTAACGACCACCCTAGTGTACACGTATATGTCGAAATCTCAGAAATTTTTTATTTCAAGGTACCGGTTGTTTTATACCCTGTACGAAATAATTTAGTCAATCTGATCGTTATATTTACTAAAGATTATTTAGTAGAAGGTGTACAAAAAAGTTTAATACTTAAAAATTATTATATTTAGAAATACAAAGAAATTAGTGAGAAAAATTTGTATAAAATCGATGTCACCAGTCATATTAGTCTGCATACTTACAGCTACACAAGTTGTAGCACATAAAATATATTTTTTGTAATACATGAGAATCAAAGTTAACACAACAATGATT
>JAPYZE010004048.1:0-16678 GCA_030522805.1 Leptomastidea abnormis
TACGCTTAAGTGAATTCGCGAAAAAATATTTAATATATCGATATAAAACAATCTATAACTCGTTAATAAAAGCATTTAAAAACATTAGCCAGGGCGTTATGTGCTGTAGTTTAAAAAAGCTATCAAGATTTATGCTTGGAATTTGATATTGCAATGATATTTAGTAATTTTAATCATACCCTGGGCCTTTTTTAATTATACCCCGGATTATTTTGACTTTTTTAATCATGCCCCGGTTTAAAAATTCTAACTTTAAAACTAAACCATTGCATTTAGCTAATCCACAAAGTAGGTTTTGTAGATAAAGGCAATACCTTTAAAGTCTTTTTTTTAAAGTCCGGAATAAAAATATTAAATATTAAAAAGTTACAAAGGAAAGAAAAAAAACTTTAATCGTGCCCCGGCCTCCCCTCTACTTTTTTCTCTCGTTCACTTTTTGACTGCTGAACAAACTATACACGATAGATAGGGGGTGCAGAGCTAAGAAAAGAGGGAAGAAAAAATAATATAAGTATAGCAGCAGAGATAGAGAGCAACACCTGTTCTTGTATGATATATACATATATTTTACGGTGAGTCGGTCAGGGACAGAACCCTGGCCTCTGTGCTGCTGTCTAGTCAACAACGGGCGTGTAGGATGTGTATATAAAAAAGTAACACCTATTTGTGAACTGGACCGATTGCTATACCTATATAATAGTTTTGCTTATTCTATACCTAATGCTTGTTCTCTATTTTTGACTTAATTTTCTTTTTCTTTATTATTGTTCGATTTTTTTTTTTATTTAAAAGAATTTATTTTAAGTGGATACTTTTAAAGTGTATAAAAAATGTATTGACCGATTGTTTATTTCTTTATTTAAGGAAAAAAATAAATAGCATCGGTTGATCGGTTCATTTGTTCGTTCAATCGTATTGGGTGATTCTGAGTGGATTTAAATTATTGAAAATTAGTTTTTATAGTTAATCTTTCAGTTATAAAAAATGATATGATAAGATGAATGTTATAATTTAAAATGGCTATAGTTAAAAGCTTTTTTGTCAAAAATTATTTATTTCAAATTTATTATTCACGTATTGTAATTCAAATAATAAAAAAATAGTATTGCCCTTTAAAAATTGTAATAAACGCGTACACGTACACGTTATATTTATATTAAAATTTTTTTTAAAAAACTCGCAATTTTGCGTTTAATAACACTAGCGCGAAAAATCACGAATGAAAAATTAAACGACAAATACAAATCCAACATAAAAATAAAATTTTAAAATTCATCAATTTTTATTCATATACAATATATAAACTCGACATCACCAGACTCCTTTTCTATCCAATCGTAAAAAGATGCGCTTCAACATTTATAAAAGTCCATCGACCGCCACGGGCACCGCAGTACCAAAACAAAAACATACCTACAGTACATACCACTTGTTGGTAAACAAGCAAAAAGTGGAGCATCAGCTGATCCACAACTGTTAGTGTAGATTCCTAGAAATCGGAGTTTCTTTCATAATAACAGCTGCTATATAGCGCAGTGCAGTGCATGCAGCGAGTGTATTAAAAATAGGTGTACAGCAACTGATAAGCGATCGCAGCAAGCAATATTCTAAATAAATAATCGGTTCATGTATGGTGTGTATATGTACTTCGGATCGGAGTTTCGGAGCAGTGTCGCTGCTCGCTGCTGGAGTTAAGGAGTATGAGTATAGTTATATATAAGCTATATATAGAATGACAGACTGGAGAACGTTTCTCTAGCTATCTATAATCGAAAGAGAGCAAAGAAGAAGAAGAAGTTTGACGTGTGACTATCACACGCCCTCGCTCGCACACATTTAAGTATAGTCTAATGCATTAGGTCGTGCAATATAATGTTGTCGCGACAGTAGTTCTTTAGCTCCGCTGCTAACAACAACGCGCGTCGCGCGCTCGGCGACCTCCTCTACTTACAACTCAGTCAGTCCATCGCATATCACACATATAGGAGGAAAGAAGAGAGCAAGATAGGCCCACCCGCACATGTACAATTTCTCTACTTACATATAGATATACCACATATGTATGTACATACATACAAGAGTACAACATACATTTGTACGTGCACACACTATCGTGCGAGAGGAAGAGAGGAGAGGAGAGGAAGAAGAGGTTCTTCAGTACTACTACACAGGGCGTGACGAACGTCACTTTTCCTCTTCTCAATTCTTATATACAGTCAGTATATATATAATATATAGGTATAAGAATGTGTTGTAAATATCATATACGCGCGGCCTGTTGATACAAGTTATTACATCGCGTCGTCATCGCATTGCATATATACGCTGCAGGTGCAAGTGTTCTATCACCTATATACTCGCCGTCATTGCATTATTATAATAGTCATCAACATAAGTAATCATTGTTGCTCGCACGCGGTGCATATATGCATGAAAAGTAGACGTAGGGTATACACAAGAATAAAAAGAAGGAAAAGTGTAGTAGTGCGTGTAGCAGCTTTCCTCGCGATGTGGCCGAGTGCCTAGAATGCAAGTGTCAACAGCAGCAGTAACAACATCAGCAACAGCAGCAGCCGTGCTCCAAAGCATCGGCGCTACTTATACAGTGATGAGACGCTTTGTCACTGCCACCACCACCATCAACATCTGCACCGCTGTCGTCGAAGCCGCGCCTCCACGACGTCGCCGCCGCCTCGTCGGCAATGGGTACGAAGGGTGTTGCTGGAGAACGGGCGCGGCTCAAAGTGCTCTATGACTTCGAGTACGAGACCCGTGGCAAGCAGGTGCGCATAATCAAGGACGAGCGATTGCTCCTACTCAAGCGCACCAACGACGATTGGTGGCAGGTCGCCAGGCCGTCTGACCTCGTTGGCAGCAGCAGCTTCTTTGTGCCTGAGCAAGCGACCTTTTACGTGCCGACCGGCTACGTTGCCGAGATACAGGAGGAACCGCTTTCCGACGGCACCCGATTCTACGTTGACAAGGACAGGATGTTCAAGTCCAATCAGGAGGCGGCCAGCCAGTCGTCAGCTTCGGCTCAGGTTGGCACGAGCACTGGTACTGCCACTAGCACCAGTAGCAGTAATAGCAGCAGCAGTAGTAGTAATGCTGGATCTGGTCAACAGCTGCCCTCTGATAAGGATGTCAAACCTAAGGAAGAGGGTAGAAAAGGTCATGATTCGTTTAGGAGTGTCATGAGAAAGTTGTCTGGCAATTTGACATCCTTTAACGATGGTAACAAGGCATCCAAACCAGCCAAACCGTCCAAGGTAGCCAAGGGCCAGAGGAAAAATTCTGTTGACAGCGGTGAAGAGGCAAAAGTGCCATCCGGAGGTAAATCTATTTTGGGCATTGTGCCTGCTAAGCACAAAGACAATTGGGAGGGCTCTGCGTTTGGCATGTGCTTTGGTAGAGACATGAAAAATGCAGATGCTCAGCTTTTAAATCCCTTCCAAGAGGAATTGGCAAACAAAGTGATTCAGAAGAAAACTATTTTAGATAATAAAGTTGAAGTTAGTAATAAACATGTGGACCAAGTACGCGAGGATAGTGAGAACTCTAATTTTGAAAATATACACAGCAAGTGGGAGAAAGTTTCTGCTTCAGTTCTTAAAAAGCCAGATGGTAGCAAGAGACCTGATAATTTTCAGTTTGTGTCGCTGGCTAAAATCAAAGAAGATGCACAAAAGAGGAGAAGTGCATCTCCAAATTTTCAAATTAAAGATGCTAACGCTAGTACAAATAATGAATCTAAACAATTGCAAAGTGATAAACTTTACAGTGTCGTTGAAAAGGGTCCAAGAAAGCCTTTGCAATCTCCAGATCAAAAACCAAGTGCTCCTAATAAACCTGTAGATACATTGATACCAGATAAGAATAACAAACCTGTAGATACAACGATATCCGAAAAACCCACTAAACCTGTAAATATCCCAGTGTACGAAAAATCAAACAAGCCCACAGAGTTGCCCATAAGCGAGGTAAGCAGCAAACCGGTCGTCAAAGACCAGGAGTCACCGTCAAAGGAAAAAGATCGGCTTCTAATAAACGACAAACGAAAAATGTGGGCAATAGAGACATTGATGTCAGAATTGATGCAATCATCATCTAACCCAAAGTCTCTCACCTCGTCCGAAAGCAGCGAGCGTTTGATATCCGGACCAAATCAACTGGCCCAAGAATTGCACGAGATGAGCCGTAGCCGACGCTTCGAAAACGCTGAAATCCAAGTGAATCTCCTGGACGACAACCGTAGCCTCATTGAAGAAGAAAAAAAGGTCGAGAAGAACGAGGGTAGCAATGGTACCAAAAAGTCAAGCTCGCCGATTTATCGCGCAAGCTCCTGGAAGCGCAAGGCCTTCGACTTTCCGCCCCGAGGAAGCGGACCCCGGCCACCACGTAGTCCTACAGCTCGTTCACCTAAGCTCCTCGACGAATACAACGAGGCCAACATCCTGAACGATAACGAGCGCGCGGGTCGGGAGCTGGAGGTCAAGCTGCTCCAGAATAGCTACAGCGACGAGGCCCCCTCCTACTCCAACGTAGCGCTGCGTATCAGGCGCGATAAGGCACCCTGCTCCCTCAAGATGCCCAGCCGGGACTTCCGGGACGAGTTGCAGCTTACACCGTCGCTCGAGAGGCTTGCAAGTGAGATCAAATTTCTGCCGGCAAATGCTGTTACTGCGGCTGAAACTGGAGCTCTTGATGCCGATCGGCATGGCCTTGACATCGGTATGTGTATGAATTTTAAATTTAATCTTCTCTATATTGATCTATAAGAAACTAAAAATGCAGTGATCTGAATTATTAAAAGTAAAACATTGTCGTTCCAAAACCTGCAAGTATATAAGTGTCCTAGTTTAATTTATTCGCTCTATTAAAAGGGCATCTCGCTCAAACCTTCCGCTCCATATATTTTTCCTATTAATAAAATCCCGATAATCTATAAACAACTCAACTATGTATAAATATAAATACAAAAAAAAAACAAGTAAAAATACGAAAGACGATCTTTTAAAATATTTTTACAGACTGTCCATCAACAACCCTAAGCCAAGACTCATTACGACTTTACAAACGTCGCTCAAAATCCGACGGAGCCTTAAACAAGCGAGATCCTCGTCGACGAGACAGTAGCGCAGGCGGCAGCGTAGTCACCCAGAGACCAGCAGGTGCTCTCAGCCATACGGAAATTTTCGCTGCTGCTGCTACCACATCTGGTAGCATAGCACCAACACCAACACCAACACCGCACCATCAAGAACCAGGACTAACCGAACGTGCTCGATACAACAGTAGACTCGAGCGCAAGTCAAGAAGTCTTGGGGATTTGGATTGTCCGGATGATGAGATTGGTAGTGCGACTAGGAGAGAGGATGGTGAGGCTGAAGCTCGTAGGAGGTATAAACCAGTACCGAAACTCAGATCTAAGGAATCACTGCGTCGGCTTAGACAGAGTCCGCTTATGGTTGGTATTGTTTATATATAGGTGAATCTTTTTTTTTGTTCTTTTTTTTGTTGGCTTGGCGTTGCGTTCCGTGAACGCGCGAGTGCGTGACCGCTGTATGGAAGAGGGGGAGAAGAGAGCTTTCGTAATCGTCTATATATATGCTTATTGAGGAGAAGTGAAATCCTTGTGACTCTATAACTCTTTATCATTTACGGATTGTTTAAAACATTTATTTTCAAGTATATTTGTTTTTTTTTTATTTAATTAAATTATCAGATCTAAATGCTTATAGATGCGCTGCACTTGAAACTGATTAGAGTATATCCACGGTCCCTTTAACAATACATATGCATGTATAATTTAAACGTTAAATACATATATGCGTCGCTTCGTTAGCTTACTAACTTTGACCGAGTTTTTTTAAGATTTCTCGCTATATACAGCAAAATCATGTGTTAATCGCTTGATAATATAGCTTACACATATAGTTAATATGTATTATATCAATAAATCGTAAAGTTATTAGTCACGCTTCTCGGTCTTATACATGTATAAAATTACGCTTAAATAATTCGATATGCATTCTTGAAATATCACACGTATTATATTTTATATTATTTTTAAAAAGTAGAAGAAAACTTCTTTATTTTTACAAGCAATTTTAAAATAAAAAAAATGTTAAAACGAAAAAAAAAATGTATTCTAGACGACAGCGAGTACGGAACGTTTGGCAGGACGTCCAATACCAGCAAAACGACGTATCCCACCATCACAACAACAACAGCAGCAACAAATGTGCGACAGCAGTTACGACGAGTTAAGCGAAATCGACATCGAACGTAGCACTGCTGTAGGTTTTAAAAGCCTTCTACGCACCTCGGACAGCGGCTCGGAAGAGTATCTCTCGTACAAAACTTTTCCAGCTAACTCGGGAAGACCACCAATTCCACAGCAGCAGCAGCAATCTCAACATCACCAACAACCACAACTCCACTCGACACCCAAACTCAACGCTTCGAGCATCTCGCGTTCCGATGGCAATGTCAGCCTCAGTCGAAGTCTCTCGGACGAGATGATTCTAAGCTCGACTTCCTGCTCGTCGGCCAGTCCGTCTCGTATACGAAACGACAGCAGCCTTGAGAATCTCGTTGAATTACCGCCTGGCTGGACTCAGAGTTATGATCATGTAGCAAAACGCGTTTGTTTTATTAATGAAAGGGGTGATAAGGTAAGTGTTAGATCAAATATTTTTTTACAAGGACCTGTAAGCAGTATGATATGAAATTTTAAAATTCCAGTGGTTTTCTTCGAATGATGACGAAGGGAAGATATATTTTTTTGAGGAGAATAGCAATGAATCGTCCTGGGCTCTTCCTGCTGCTATTCAAGAAAGCCGAGTTAGAACAGTATCCAATGGCGATTGGCCACAACTTTTTGATGGGAATATGGTATGTTTTTAATATTATCTAATTGATAGCCTTGATCTGATAATATTAACTAAAACAATTTTTTTATCTCTAGTGCATTCTTAAAGAGGGAACGATAAACAAGACGAAAATAACGACTGAGAATGGGAAAAAATTACGGAAAGCTTGGTGCGCTTCTTACGCGGTATTGACGGAATTGTTTTTATTGTTTTTTAAAGACGCTAAAACGTTTGCAGCTATGGTAAGTTTTAAATAATTTTAAAGTTGCCTTAAAATGTTGAGATGTAAACAAAATTAATACGGATTAATGAAAATATATCGAGCAATTTTCTTCATTACAGAAAATGGATCCATCAGCTGCAGCTAAACCCGACATATCAATAGACTTGAACGGTGCCTTTATAGAGTCTGGAGAAAAATTAAGCAATAGAAAAAATGTTTATCTTATAAACACACTGTTGGGATTGCAAGTACTCGTACAATCGGATAACGCATTAGTAATAACTGAATGGTATCGAGAGATACATGACGCCATCCAGAGGCTGGTGAGTTCAATATAATTCATATCATATTGTAAAAAACTTTTTTAAACGTATACATTAGTCATAAGCTGTTTTATATTTTCAGCCATTTAGTCAGGATTATGGAAGATCTTCGTCATCGAGAGAATGAAGTGAATTGATATTAAGAGTACCTTTTTTCCTTATGAAAAATTCGTTAACTTTCCAAAGTCTAGAATGATGTTAATGCAAGAAAAAGCTACAAAAGTATAGTGAATGTTATGCGAGTATTTTTATAATACTCGGTAGAAATCGTGTTTAATTTTATATATATATAAAAATTGTGGAATCAATAATTGTAAAACATATCATAAGTAAAATGTCAAAAGAGTGATCTTTTTTTATAAAAAAGACAATTTTAATACAGTATAAAAATATCGACTTTATCAACGATTTTCTTTTTTGCTTATAGACATGAGTCTTGCTAATAAATACATAGCATGATCCAATTATACAATAATTAGTTCTTTGAAAACAAAATTACATATAACAATAATCCATTACTACCAACTAGAATTCTCCATTAATTCTATAATCTAAGGCAATTGAAAAATATTAACGTTATTTAAAAAGATAAAAAAAGGAAGTAAAAAGGAGTCTGACACAATCGCAAAAGAGTATTCGAAAAAAGACGGCTCAAGTGCCGTTCAATTACCCTCGTTAACAGGTTCCTTGCACTTTAATTGCGTAATAAATTGGCTGCCGCTGCTGCTCGCTAACCAGCACGACACCATGGCAGTACTGTCAAGATTCTCTATTTAAAATCAATCGCAAATCATCGGGCAACGTTTGCGTAATCTCGTTGATTCGCTCACGTAGCATTTCTTGTACAGAATATCCTAGAGGAACATCGTCGAGATTGCTTTTCTCCAACTTTTGGCGAATTCTCAAGATCATATCAACGACCTCTACTTCTTGTTTATCTCTGACCCAGGCTGTCAAATCCTAAATTATAGAAAAATATTAATTTACCTAATTTTTATTATTAAATATTTTAATGATTGTGTCGTCCAGAAATTAATATCGTTATAATTACCGCTTGAGACAGAGCTTCAAGTTGAATTGCTTGTAGTTTATTAGTAAGTTCCATATATCGTGCATGAAACCATCCAGAAAAATTAGGGGACCTAAAAAATCTACGATATAAACCAACCCAGTCTCCTTTGATTCCGATCGTTAGTTGTGGACCAGCACTATTTAATGTTGCCAAAAAATCATCAGGATTAAAAAGTTGCGGTATTGGAGTTGCCTATTTGTTAAAAGTAAAGTAAAATTTTATAAATTTTTAACAAAAGGTCTTTTGCAAATAGATTTAAAATAAATAAATAACCTTGAAAGGCGATATAGTTTTTTGTAAAGGCATAAGACTGGCTATGTATCTTTCTAGTGGAATCATAAAACTTTCCGTCAGCTCTATGAGATGTCGCCTCAACAATGCAGTCTGTGCTTCTCCAGGTCTTTTCGTTTGAACTCCTTTCAAAAGTTTTTTTAGTATAGATTTGTCTTTTTGCAAAAAAGGTTTATATTGAGTATAAAGTCCAGGTTTTGAGTCTAGAACCTTAAGACCTTCAGATCTCTTTGATTTGTACTTTGGACTATCTAAAAATTAGAAAACTCAACTTAGAATCATGAAAAAACTAATTAGAAATTATAATTTTTTTTTTGGTTGAAATTATGTTAAAAAGTTTTACCTCCAACTGAGCCATTTTCTGCCACACGTACTATGTGTGGCCAATGTCGCAAAGTTTTGGCAAAAAAGGGATTTGTAACGCCAAGAATAACGGATGGTGGACTTTGACTGTCCATAGTGTACTCTTTAAATTCGGAATCATGAATCGTAAAATAGGGCCTATGATCAGCACAATATTTGAGTGGAGCAATCATTCTTTAAAAAAAAAAAAAAAATCAAATTTAGTTATAAAAAATTAAAAACTAAATTTATAATAAAAAAATTTGTTATTGATTTTACTCACGCAGTAAGAGTATGAACAATATCAGAGCATGTAGCTGGTGAACTAGTCATAACAACAATTGGCTCGCTTAATAAAACGAGTTCCCATAACAAGTGTATGTGAGTAATAATACTTGAAAGACTTTTAAACATATCACCATCATAGGCAGAAACCAAAATCAAGCTTCTAGCAACTGCAGCTTTGGCAGGAGCACATTCTGTTGCTGCTACGTTTGGCACAGCTGTTTTAAAAGCATGATTTGGAATGTACGTCTGAAAGAAATTGAGCATTAAAATAATAACTCTTAAAAACAAAACATTACATAATTTTATTTGAACTCACCTGAAAAAGTACTCCTAACAAAGGTAAATGCAAGACTTGGCCAGGAGTAGGAGGTGGCCATTTACTAATTTCTTTAATTATCCTATCCATGCAAGTTTGGCCACTGTCAAAAAATTCTGGAGCAATAAGCGCACATATTTCACTAAGGAGATTTACAAAAGGAAGCCTTGTTACTAATACTATGCTCTAGAAGTATAACAAAATAAAGGATTAAGTGTAATGAAATTAAACATTGACTTGTCAAATGCAATAAGTAATATTTTTTCAATACCTTCTGAAAGTAGCCTCTAGGAAGATTCTTATCCTTTACTTGACGAAAGTACACAAATCCCCAATAATAATCTTTATCAGTCTGTAGGAACATTGGTGACTTTCTGTCATAATCTCTAAGTGCTTGAGTTTCTTTACAACACCTACCATTAACATTTTTCCTTATCCTAACATGATACTGAGTATCTCCCATACATCCAGAATTAGAATCTGGAAAGGCCAGGTAACAAATATTTGATCTTTCCTGTTCGGAGAGTTGAACATCATCAGGATAAATTGCCTAAAAAATCGAGAATCATGAATCAAAATCTAAAATCACCATCCAAAGCTTATACAATAAAACTTGAAACAATAAACCTCCACACTCACCTCGATAGCCTGTCCAAGTTCAAGATCAAAGGTAACAATACAGATACAGTGCACCCAATTGTCAAATGCCTCGCGCTGCTTAGAATTTCTAAAAATGCCACAGCTACTCGGAATCGCGGAAGTCTCGTGCTCCGACGAGCTGCAACTAGGCCTCGACATTCTGTATAATCGTGTATATGTTACTTATAGCTCAAATTCAACAGCAGGTATATACATCAGCAACGTCTTGGGGACTTATGGTATCCTGGAGACAGGAGCCAGGACAAGTCCTCATCTCAAGGATGCGAGATGACTCGCGAGACAGTTAGCTGCATCGTCTCTTTTCCGTATGGACGTCCTAAAACACGTTCCACTTGGGGATCTCCTCACTGCAGCTGTCGTAGTGACGATAGCTTCGAAAGCTGATCCAGCATTTCGGAGCACATCATATATTTCGGAGCAGGCTTGGCTGCTGTGCACCTTTGCTTGCTCGGATTGCTCCAGAAAAAAGTCCAGCTTTCACTGGGCACAGCAGCTGATCAACAGCACGAGGTGTAAGCCCTCTCTCTGAGAGAGCGCACACTCACTCCAGCAGCTCTCCAGTATAAATTAAGACGAGAGAGAGAGAGAGAGAGAGAGAGAGAGAGAGAAGAGAGGCGCGACCTTGTTATTGTCTTCGTCGTGTATAAAAGAGGAGCAGAAGCAGAGAGACACTGAGACTGCGCGCTTTTCGCCGAATATATAATCGCGCGCCCGCATCGGAAATCGGAGCGCAGTATGCTGTGTATGTGTGTACAACACTTGTAAGTTGTATAAGTATGACTTTCACCCGCATGTGTTATTGTTTTGTACGCGCTCTGCTCCGAAGTCCGAGAGCTCCGCTGAACTCCACTCTCTTTGCACACGTGACGCAACGATATATGTATATGTATATGTATATGTATGCATGCAATCATATATTTCCGTAATCTCTGTGCGTTGTTTCTTCTTCTTTTTTTATTCTCATTATTAAATATTACGCTGTCACAAAATAATAATAAAAAGATTGACGAAAAGAGATTATTGTTTGTGCTTCATTGTAAGTGGTTTTTTTATTGTTGTTGCAGGATGAGAGAATGGAATTATTGGTACTTGACGACTGATATGTAGTTTGGATAATTAGATTTATGTCACGAGCTGAGTGAAGATTTTAAATGTGATTATATATATCTTTTGTTGTCAAGAGTGGAGATTTTTTATATAACCTGTAAAGATTTTGGCGGGAAGACAGAATTTCAAATGGCTAATCAGGATGGAAATATCGATGAGAGATTGAAGGGAAGTTATTTAGCGGCTTATCAGACTTTGTTGTTTTCAAAGACAAATAAAACGCCGGATACGGAAAAGGCGGATATAGAGCGACGATGTTTGTTTACTAAATATGTCACTTGTAAAAATAGGTATGAATAATTTATTTTAATTTATTAAAATTATAATTTTTCAGAATTTTTTTTCTAATTTATAGCTGTAATAATTGTCTATTTTTTATTTTTTAGTTCAAATGAAGATGTTGCAGGTTCATTGCTTCAAAAGGAATTGGAAAATTATTCAAGTCTTGTTGATAAGAGAAGTGGCTTGAATAATTACTGGAATCAGTTTAACTTTTTAGGTGTTAATACAGATAACGAGCCAATGGAGTGGAAATCTGATTTGACTGATCCTAATGAAGCATTAAAATTTCTAAAGCCACTTCCTTGTAGCAATAAAGCAACATCATCATGCATCAATCAACAGTTTTATGACAGAGATGTTAAAAAAATGATGGATTTATGGAAAAATGGACCATCTCCAAGAGCCAGAAAACTTCCTCAAAAAGAAGTTGGAAATGCACAGAGTAGAGGTATGAATCAGGAATACAAAGAAGAGGAACATAAAACTTTTGATTCTAAAACTGTTAAGGTCCCAGTGCCATTTCAGTCAAAGCACTTTGATCCAGCAACAAGTTTAAAACAGAATTTTACAACTGTAAATAAATCAAATTTTGCTCTAAAAAATTATTCATGCCCAGTTAAAAGAAATGAGGAAAAACCCACTATAAACAGATTTGCAAGATTTCAAGCTGGAAATGAAAGTAATTCAAATTCTGTTCAAAAAAATTACTCATGCCCAATTGAAAAAAACGAGGAAAAAACCACTGTAAATAGATTTGCAAAATTTCAAGCTGGAAGAAATGATTCAGAATCAACAGAGAGAAAAGTAGATGAGAGTAATGAAAACAAATTTTCAGCTTTTAAAACAGCTAGAACAGAATTATCAATTCAACAAGCCAAAAATAACAGGCAAGCACCTCAGACATACAGACAACAAACAACAAATAACAGGCAAATGCCTGTAAGAAAAACTCTTGGTGGCAAATCAGTCACAGCTCCCTATGTTAATCCTATGAGATCAAATCAGACAAAACAAGAAGAAGAAGAAGAAAAAGTGCCAGAAATAACCGATGAAAGACTTAAGGGCATTGAACCAAAGATGATTGAACTTATAAAGAATGAAATAATGGATTGTGGCAATCCAATAAGTTGGGATGACATTGCAGGATTGGAGCATGCCAAAAGGATAATCAAAGAAATCGTTGTTTTTCCTATGTTACGACCCGATATTTTTACAGGTCTTAGAAGACCTCCCAAGGGAATCTTGTTATTTGGTCCTCCTGGTACTGGCAAAACTCTAATTGGTAAATGCATAGCATCCCAGAGTAAATCGACCTTTTTTTCAATCTCGGCGAGCTCGCTTACCTCAAAGTGGATAGGTGAAGGTGAAAAAATGGTTCGCGCATTGTTTGCCGTAGCCCAAGTCGAACAGCCTTCCGTCGTTTTCATTGATGAAATTGATTCTCTCCTGTGTCAAAGATCGGAAACGGAGCACGAATCTTCCAGGCGAATGAAGACCGAATTTCTCGTCCAGCTCGATGGCGCAGCAACAGGCGACGAGGATCGCATCCTCGTTATCGGTGCCACTAACAGACCTTACGAGCTTGACGAAGCAGCACGTAGGCGACTCGTTAAACGTCTGTACGTCCCTTTACCAGAATTAGAGGCCAGGGCACAGATCGTACGCAACTTACTAAAATCGGAACGCAATGACTTGACAGAGGAAAATGTTTACGAGATAGCTAAGCTGTCTGATGGTTACTCTGGTGCAGATATGACGAATTTGTGTAAGGAAGCAAGTATGGGTCCGATTAGAAGTATACCTTTTGATCAGTTGGAAGGGATTAGTAAGGATGATGTGAGAAAAGTCACTTTTGCCGATTTTAAGCAAGCTCTTGATACCGTACGACCTTCCGTCTCGCCAAATGATCTAAAAGTTTATTTAGATTGGGATCGTACTTACGGCACAGCAAGTACGCAACCTAGATAATAAATATTAGATAATGATTAATATAAAATACACAATAAATTATTCCTTACTGTTTTATTACTGTGATAAAGTACAAAATTGATTTTTTTTCTTTGTTTGTAAAAAAGTTCAAAAAAATAAAAGTACAAAAACGATTTCTAAAATCGCTTGAAATAATAAATTAAACAACTGAAAATTTTATTTTCTTAATTCATTAATGTCAATAATTTAATCTTAATTTAAATAACCCAATTTAATATTATAAACTGTACTTTTTGTAGTCAATAATAGTCTTTGATCTCCAGATATCTCCATTATATTTATAGATACTATTGGCTCTGAAGCAACATGAATTCTTTTTGGTTTTTTAAAATCTATTGTCTTTAGTGCTGATGCATCTTTTACAGAATATAAGCATACATCACCTACAATGTACATTTTTAAATTTAGTTCATAAAAATTATTTTTCATGACAATAATATTTAATAAATATTTACCACAATCCAATCCTAGTATTAAAACACAAACATGAAATAGTATTGTTGATACTGAGCCTTCTAGAAATGGAAAAATGTTGTACATTTCCCATTTACTTTTATATACTGATATGCCCAAGTATCCTCTTACTAAAAAAAATTAATAATTATTAATACAAGAATGACGATTTATTATATAAAAGTACAAAAAAATTTGAGTTTAATATATACCTGTAATGCAAAATGCAACATGTGGGTTAAATAAGTAATAACGCAAAACTCTTTGATTTTTAGGAGCTCCTAACTTTGTAATAACTGGCTCATATAAGTCATTATTTTCAGAAACTTGTTTCAAGTCAATTTCACAATATAATCCATTACTATATAAACAGCATAGCTAAAATAACAGAATGCATTAATATTTTATTTTTTAAATTAATTAATAATTAATACTTGCCTCATGCATATTGATTGTCATGTTAGTCGGGTAGATGTTGTCCGTAATACACTCAACATTATTGCCTCTAGAATTCCTATTGTTATCATTCATAAGTAGTCTAATAGAAAAGTTTTTCTCAGAAGCAACATCACGTGCTACTATAGTTTCACCCCTTAAACCTATGCAATAATATGTGTGCCCAGCACTAAAAAATTAAAACCAGTTAACATAAAATAAAACAGATTAATTATATACAATTGCCTTACCAAATAACAAAACCAGATCTTCTACTTATCAATATTTTTTGACTAATTATATCCCAAATCTTTACTGTCTTATAAAATGAAGTCGCAATCAGTATAATTTTTTCATATTTTTTTCCTAAAAAAGGTAAAAAAAAATTAATTTCAATTTATTGTTCATTAATTAAAAATTTTTTCATATTATAATTTTATATACCTTGGACCCATAACTTTACAGACTCTACATGTTCATATTGATCCACTTGAAATACAAGTTTGTTAGTACGTAAATTAAATATCCTAATGTAGCCTTCACTTGAACCAAGTGCAACCAGTTCACCTGCAAAGTAATTAAATTTTGTGTAATAAAAGTTATGTTTAATCTTAAAAAAATTCTTTAAGTTAACCAACCTAATACAGAACAGCAGGTAATACGCTCAGTTGGTCTGTGTTTTGGAATAGGACTAAATTCCTCAGTCATATGTACATCATAATCATGAACATTTTTCCACTTCAACCAAGCTCTGTACAAAGTCATCCATATAATATAATCACAACGATTGAATTTCTTATCGACATCCAGTTGTTGTATCAAGCTTATCGAGTGGAATGAATTTTCTAATAACATGAACCAATATTTCTGTGGTATATCCTTTTCACATTGTTTATACCAAGCATCGGATTGCTACGCAGGATGATTAAAAATCAAACACAAAAACATTTCAATTACAATACACCTTGATCAAACAAGTATAGTAAAACAAAGGATTTTTTTCCTGTAATGCTTACCTCTAAATGTCGCGTTATAATTGCGTTCCATGTGCTACTGACAGTGCACAAACGTGAAAGAGTCACGGCATCCGACTTTTGAAGAATTTTCTCCCAAATTTCCACTGGAAACATTTTTTTTGATCAAGAAGACTAATTGTCCCACAGAAGTGTCATAAAATACTTTGAGTCCCTCTCAAGTTTAAAACGACAATAAGTACGTCTTTTGTCCAACGTAATGTCTATATGATCTATTCACGCCGGTAGAAACGAACGAATTGAATGTTTATTTGGAAATACTGAGGGGTTTCCGTTCTGCCGGTACGTAATACGATACTGCGCTCCAATGTCACAATATAAGTATAGGTAGTTCTTGAAAGCTACAATGTAAACATCGATTTAGTTTTCTATTTAGGTATATGCTTACTTATATGGCTTGTAATACATATGGGCAATAAAATTTTCCGTAAACTCTGTATGTCTAATGTTTCAACTACTTGTAATACTTAACCAGTTTATGTAAGCATAGATGAGGGAAAACCAAGATGTTTATATTTTGTAACAATTCATACGAAATAATTTAATGATATTTAAAGTGCCAATACCAACAACGTAAACATATAATGTAACTACTTACCTATACGTGTTATGTAGTTCCCATATATACATACTATATAACTATATATACAAATAAATGATGTGCGCTTTCTTTAAATATTTTTAGTTATGAAAACAGTGGGAAACATATTAAGTTATGTGACTAGACGAAAATTAAAGTACGAATCTGAAACCGCGAACGGACTGAGCGATCGACGCGCGGATCAGCTGGCTTCTTCTTGTTGCATCTTAACCTTTTATATTAACTGCAGCGAGAGGATTTAAATTGCGTCATCATGAATCATGACCATTGATTGGTTAAATGCTCGGATTATATATTAGGCATTTTCAGGTCTGACGTCACAAGCAGACGACTCGAAAGGTGGTTAGAAAAATAACACAGAGCCTTATGGGAGAAACACAGTTTTTA
>JAPYZE010004049.1:0-11485 GCA_030522805.1 Leptomastidea abnormis
GAGAGAAGTCAAGCCAGCGAAGATTTTTCATCGAGAGTCTGGCGCGCTCGCGGCTCCTGCAGCCCAGCTCCGAGGGCCCGACGCCATAGTGGCTCTACAAACATTCATATCTGGACAGCTAAAGAAAGCTTGGAAAAAGGTCATTCCAAAACTGACATTACATATTTCAAGTGACCTCGACTCTTGCGAAATCTACGACGCACAGCGTAAGACTTATGGCACGTAAGCGCAATAGCGGAAAATAAGCGAGAGAATGAAAGTGGATTTCGCGCGAAATATCCGAGGCGACGAGTCACAAAAGCAACCCCTCGGGTGGCAGCCTGGAGTGGCTCCCGGCATTGCCTGCTGCGATGTCCGAAAATCGAGAGCACTTAGCGCCCCGTCTTGGAATCTTGAAGAGAAAGCGGTAGACCACTTTCTACCGAATAGTACATTGGCGTGTATGTCTTTCAAGAAGAGAAATACCGACTGAAAAAAAAAGGAAAAGAAATCCAGAGCAGATGAAAAATCCTGTGAAATGATAAGAAGATTCCTATGAATTTATTTTATGGAGCTGATATTAACCAAAATGATAAAAAGAAAATTTATTTATTTAATATTTTTAATTTAAAAAAAAAAAGAATATTTGGTATGGAAGCTATAAATTTTTTAATCGGTGCGAATCGTAGCAATAAAATATCTTAATAAAAAGCGGAAATAGTGTTGGATAATGCATCCTAGAGCGGCATTGAATAAAAGCTGGTAAGAAAAGAGAGATACCATCGGGAAGTGTGACGGTTCGACCGCAAATCGTATTCATCGATCTGTTTGTCGACTCGCGTGAGAGAATCTCTTCTTTTTTTTGGTCAGCCCAGATTTTCTTTCATCCTCTTTCGAGCAGCTTTTCTCCATTTCTATGTTTACTCGGATTCGTCTAGTTTTATTATTGCAGAATGGCATTATCCTTCTGAATTACACTAACAAGTAGAGGATCAGACCTTTGGGTGACGGCTTTAAAAATGACTTGCAGAACAATTTTCTTATCATAAAAAAGACAAAAAAGCCCCTAACTCATACTCGTAGGCCATTTTTTCGAAATACAAAGTATTTCGCGTATTACATAGTTTTTCTGTGTAATGATATTTTTGACTGGAACTTGAACAATTTTTGCGATGAATAGATTATCAAAGAATGTTAGGACTGCTGAGTAAATTACCTTTAATTTAATGAGTTTTACACGTAAACTCTATCAAAAGTTATGACAAATCGAAATGATCATTATAATACATGGTTTGTTACATGAAAAAGATTAACTAAAATTTAAATTAAATTATTTTAAATCATACATGGCCTCCTCGCTTTTTCGAGGCTCAGGAGTCTGTTTAGGTGATGCGATGATTCTGATTTTCAATGATCCACACCATCAGACTCCTCGCTTTTTCGAGGCTCAGGAGTCTGTTTAGGTGATGCGACGATTTTGATTTTCAATGATCTACACCATCAGACTCCTCGCTTTTTCGAGGCTCAGGAGTCTGTTGTTGAGCTTTTATACTTTGTACGACACTAACATATTTACAATACATGGAGCTGACAATAATTTTTAAATACTATATTTCAAATACTAAAAATGATTCATTTTTGCTGTATTTTTTGGAAAATAGTAGATATAATTATGGATTGCTAAATATACTAAATAATTATTTATAAAATCATTCTCTGATATATACTATACGAATTTGGGTAAATGTATTTTATGTTAAGATACGAACCTAAGGAATATTGATTCATCAAATAACACTGCAATGCGTTACGTGTCGCGGTGAATTCGAGATTCACTTCTGAAATAAAATCCGGGCCTCCGTAGGCTGAGAGTCGTGCAAGAGATCCAGTACGTTCACTCTACTCCAAGCAGAAGGAATAAGAAAAGGAAGCTTCTCTCGCTATCGCAAGAGCAAGGAAGAGCAATATCGGCGGGCGAAGGGTTGACAGAGTCACGTTTCAGCCGCCGCAGCTCGAACGTCTCGCGCATATAGAATTTCTACGGCCTCTTTTTCCGTCTTCTTTTTCTTCTTTTTCACCCACCACCCTTTCCGCCTATCGAGATAATCGAAAATCGCTGTAGCGCCCGTAACGAGGAAAGACTATCCGCGGCCTTTTTTCACTTCCATTTCTTTTTTTTTTTATTTTTTACTTCTCTGGATTTCCACTTTTACCCTTTCTTTTTTTCTCCTCTCTTGGTAGAGGATTTTCACCTTGCGGCGAATCGAACACGGCCCGTGGCGCTTTGAAAATTTTGTGGGGGGTGGCAGAGTGGCGTCGGCTTTTTCTCTCACATCGGCTAAACAAATTGGCTTGCTTTTCCTGAAAAAATTCGGGTGCAAACTCGTAAAAAATTCAGACGACCGATTGCTCTTGCCTGCCCTGCCTGGAATTGCTTTTTTTCGAATGACTTCATTAAATTTTGGTTTTTTCGGCGCCGAGTATATTTTTGACACTTTTCGATTGGCACTTCTCCAGTTGGTGTACCAATTTACTTATAAGTAAAATCAATTATCTTCACAGAAATAAATCTCGTAATGCACACAAAATTCACGAGATTTATCAATCTCAGCGTCGAAATTGAAAATTGAAACGTTGATCAGAAAGGATAAGAGTAAGTATACGCAAGACACATTAAGTGTAGTCCGCATCAGGGGATGAGAATTATTGTAAAAGCTGGGAGTTCGGCGTCGAGTGATTTAATGGCGGTTTCGATGCAAAGTGCAGTGGTTTGCCATTGACGTTCACAAGGTGGATACTAGACGTGCCATTAGCACTCAAGTCCATGCCGGCTCCTAAATGGTCATGACGCGAATTTCACTTGTGAGTTTTAGCCAGGTTACACGCTTAAGTATGTGTGTGTGTGTATATGTGTGTGCATGTGTGTATTGCGACAAAACCACCACAGATTAGGTTTGCCCTCATATCCCGTGATATTTTCATTGCTATCTTCTCCAAAGCTTCTATCTCGCCGTCTTACTTTTCACATCGATATTGCGTTAGTTGTTCTAGCGCACTTGCTAAAGAGACAGGCATATACATATATCGCGCATGCTCCAGACGAAAGAAGGGTCGGAAACAAGATAAAGACGATCGCGTGAGCAGGTCAGATGAAGAAATAGAATTACGAGGCAATTCTCGTGGCACAGCTCTCTACTGTACTTCGCAGAGGAAAGGAGAAGGAGAAGAGAGGGAGGGGGGGGGGGAGTTAAGGAGGAACTTGGGAGAGATCCCAAGCATTTCGAGTCGAGTTGGAGTGCAGAGCTCTGGATATAACGGCACGCACGGTGGGCTAAGCGAAAACGAGACAATGGACGGAAGTGCGGTGGGAGTGGAGTAAGGTATAACGTGGCAGTGGTAAGAGAGGATGGGAGTGGGATGGGAAGTAAAGGCGAGGAGAGTAATATACACGTGCAGTCCGCTGGGGCGGACGAGAAAACGCAGTATCATAATTATGACCGAGCTCTCCTTGGCGCGCTTATATTGCAGGCGGGATGAGAGAGAGACGAGAGATTAAGAAGAGACCGAGATAGGGCGGGAGAAGTATGGAAAGCTGGAGGTGTATAGCGCCAGCTAAGCACCCGTGAGAATGAGAGCTCGTTTAACACTGCCTGGATTTATCTCTTGTATGTACATGAGCTTCTCTGGATTTCTTTCAATGTTTAATATGACTTTTTTTTACTGGCTATACGAAAATAAAAAAAAGGTTTAGTAAATAAGAATGGACTATGGGGCTATAAATGGTATTTGTTTAAAATTTTTCAAGTTATTTGTTTGTGACGGAATAAAAAGAATTAGGGTCAGCTTTATATTATATTAATTTGTAAATATTTTATTTAGCAATGTTTATATTTACAATCAAAATTGTAAAAAATATACGTAATTTTAGTAAGATAAAATTAATAGAAATAAAATGAGAAATGTAACAAATTAAACACTCAAATGGAAGAAAGAGTAAAAGCTGACATGGACAAGAATAGATAGAGATATCAGCACGAGATAACGCTCGAGTGAAAATAAGAGCTGCTAGTAGTAAAGCTCAAGATACGGTCAGACATACAATCGATTTTATTCTCGAACTCACTCACCGACATAGGTATATACCTATAATGGGTAAAAAAAAAAAAAAAAATACGCTAGAAAAATATTTGAAAAAATACAAATAAATAAATAAAAAATATATACACTGTATACTAGTAAAATTAATCCGTGAGAAAATAAAAACTGGTTCAAAAGAGTTATCAAAAGCTGTATATCTTTTCAAAAGGCATTAAAAAATGAAATAAAGATTATCGTTCTAGTCTTCGTAGTATGAATGCGCTAAAAGGCATCTCGAGGCTTTAATCTCTGCGTTATTATTTAGAGCCGAGGTAGACGGAAACAAAGAAAGGGTTTCGCAACGAAACGAGCAAGAGAGAGAGAGAGAGAGAGAGAGAGGCCAAAATCGTTGGAGAGATAAAGTTGCCATAGAAACTGAGCCGATGACCGGCTAGATCAATGTTTGATGTAGACACGTGAGATAGTAAGAGAGAGAAAGAGAGAGAGAGAGAGAGAGAGAGAGAAGCCGGGAATGGCTATACTCGTACGAATTCACAGTAGCAGAACTACGGTATAGGAGTCGTTGCATCGAATTCGTCACCGAGGCGTAAATCCCTAGCCTCGACTTCTGGCTCAGCATTTGGTCCGTGATTTTACAGCTTCAGAGCGCGTGGCTGGGATGCGAGTGCCCGGCTTAATATCGACAGTATAAGAGGAGAAGGGGGGTATGACGGTGTGTTTGAGGATCAGGACAAGTTATGGATTTCCCGGACTCTCTATATACGTGTATACAAGCTCTTTCTCTCTCACACGCGAGATATGAGGTGCTGAGGACTACCGCGTAGCTACATGACTTTGTAGATCGAATGTTTAAATGGAATTTCGCTTTTGGAATTTCCGCTGCCTCTCCATCCTCTCTCTCTCTCTTCTTTTCTTGTATTGATGAATATGAATGATTAAATGAATAGCGATGCGTTACATCAATACTAATTAAACGATTATTAATATTTCAGAGTATAAAAATAATAGTAAATTATATTTTGAATATAAATCATGAAATCATATTACAAATTTATATTGACATTATATAGTAAAAGAAAAAAAATTGTACGAGTGAAGAAGTACGAAAGGAAAATAAAGAGTAAAAAAAAAAGTGTTTAAAAAGAGACTTACCGGTATTAGGCACTCGTCTACCTCCTCTAGCGGGCCAGCCAACAGACGTGCTCGCGGTGTCGGCGAAACTGTAGAAGGCATAAACCTGCGACCTCTCGGTATTCTCGTTTATCCTGAAACACACGGAGCACAAGAACGCGCAGCAGCGTTTAATAATACTGCGACCTTATATGACAGATATCGTATATAATACCGCGAGCGTAGAAGGTATATAGTATAGGATAGGATATAGGAGGACGAGGCTGTTGGTATAGTGCACGATAAATATTTCCGTAGGCAGTGCGTGCGTTTGCCCGCGGCGAGGCTATAGGTATACAGTGTTTCTCCTATATACCCTCAACCCTTGGCGGTAATATTTATTATACGCCTCGGCTCCTCCGAGGCTTTAATGCTCGCGCGCAAGTGCGGAGTTGACGTTTTCTTCTACGCCCTTAACTTTTTTAACCCCCTTCCTCCTGCTTCTTTTTCTTTTTAAGTCACCCCTAGGTTAAATGGCCCGTGCGCAGCCGGCGAACGCCCCCGAGAACGAAAAATGCTTTATCTTTTCTCGGCTACGCTTTCGACGCCTTTATTCTACTCCTCTTCCACCTCCTTCTCCTCCCCTTTACGGTATCGATATTTATAGGGTTGGACCATTGATAAAATTTCAATAGCCTCAATGTTGATTAATGTTAATACGCGAGCTATAATGGCCTAGCGATTTTCTAGATTTCAAATTTATATTTAAGTCTCTTTTTATCGTTACAGTTGCGATTCGTCTTCGCGAAATGGGAAAATTTTCCCTTGGTTCCTCGAGTTTTCGCGATATAAAGGATGAAATAAAATTGTTAGCGAGAAGTAAAAAGGAAAAGATTTAAAGTTAAATATTTATAAATATATATTTTGAGTTGAGAAATCAAATGAAACGATCGAATTTAGCCATCAGTGATATAAGTTAAGAAAAAGGAAGATCTAACGTAGTTATTAAGTTAAGAAGATCGAGACGTGGTTGTACAAATTGGTCATACAGCCGGAGTCGAGATTCGAGTAAACTCGCTTGCACTTAATTACGTTCGCTTGCTATAAATCTAATTACAATTCTCTCTCTCTATCTTCCAGTTATACATCTACAAATTTAGAACTGATTTTGAATCATTCATTTCCATCCAATCCTCTTAGCCATTCGTCACATCTTGTTTGTTTATTTCCAATACTTTATCATATCCCCGTCCGATTACGAATATAACTTTGACTTGCAAGACTCTGCTTTTCTTTGCGATAGCCAACTTTTGTAAACAACAACGAAGAGCTTTCGTAAATGAAGCTTTACAAACGAATGTTTCTGGAAATGAAATCTGGGGATAATAAAAGAGAGAGAAAGAGACTTAAATCAATCAGAGAATTCCCTTTTTCCGTTTGGATTTCTTATTTTCTATATATATATACAAAAAAAAAGAATTCTTTTTTTGGGACAAGGGTGGAATGGGCTTTGGAGGTTCGTTACTTTAACGAACTTCCTCTCACAACGCGACCAGAATTCTTGACTGGGAGTTTACGTTGCTTGCGGCTTAAGTCAGTCAATCCCAAGACTTTGCTTTCTCTTCTCTTTCTCTCTCCCTCTCTCTTCCTCGCAATATTCCGACCACTGCTTTTATTTCTGAAGCTTCCATTAAATTGATTAAAAACATTGGCTATTTAATTAATTATCGTTGATTGTGATAATCTAAAAAATGAATTTCAGGTTCAAAAATAAGTATCCGAAGATAAGCACACGCTGCTGAGACGATGTTACATTTTCAATCAATCATTTTCAATCTCCATTGCTGTATAATTTGATCTCTCGACTTTTAATCTCCTTCAAAAAACTAATAAAGCACTTTGAAAAAAAAGTCTCTTGCGTACATTTTGCGGTAGAAGTAGTGGAGTGACGAAAGCGAAATTTTATAGTTAGCAAAAATTTTCTTTCTTGAAAAGTTGCGCGCACAATTGACTATCCTTTCCTTGGTGTTATAAGCGATAAATCAATCCTGTCGACGCCGACCAACAGCCAAGTTTCCAACTCGCTGACGAGTACCAGCCAGTAAAGATGAAAAATAATAGAGTAAGATCGAGAGGTGGGAAAATGAAAAAAGTTTGACAAAAAAAAAACGAGTTGCTACAAAGCGCTAATATGCTGACCTGGCTCTCTTTTTATTTGTCTTATCTTTAGCACTTCATTCTTTTTTTTACTATAGTTTGAATATATATACATTTTACGTCCTTACTTTTGCTACTCATAAAGTAGTAAAATTTTTATTTTTAAAAAAAAAGCTTTAAAAAACTTTAAGAAAGCAAAAAAATATGGAAAGCTACTTAGCCAATCACCAAAGTGGGCAATCTAGTACATACAGGTATATTGCAAAAGATTTGAAATCAACAAACTCCGTACTCATTAATGATTAGAAATTAACGTCAACCGCAGGTTCAAGCCGTTTCAAGCAGGTGATCGCACCTGGAGTTCAGGCTCATTATCAAGAGAAATCAGTTTAGATGACTCACTACTACTACTAGCAGTTTCCATCCACCGCGAGTCAGCGGGACGTTTGCGAAGATCGATCACTCGAGCGACGCTAAAGTTCCTAGGCCGGCCGCGCTAGAACTTTTCATAATTGACTCGGAGGCGAATAGAAAGTCGCGAGAGAGAGAGAGAGAGAGAGAGTTTGCTTGACAGAGAAACGGTGGTGGTGTGCTTCCTCTCGTGATCTTTTGGCTGGATTGCGGCAGTTTACTACTCTTACTCTCCGAGCGATGAGCCGATCAATCCAAGCTCTTTCTCCTTCCTCGAAGATCAATTATTTCACTCGGATGTGCCAGATGAGTTGAGATTGCCAAGCGGCGAGTCGCGGGATCAACAGACTCGAAGCGCGGATGGATTGCTGTTTGGATGAGAGAAGAGAGAAAGAGAGTGGCTGAGGGAGAGGTGAGAAGTGAGCGCTCGTTATTTCAGCGCATTCGAACGTCTTAATTGCGTTTTGTGTGCGGGGTGGAAGGGACAGGGACGTAAGGGAGGCTCCGACTACTCTTCGAGTCGAGTGGAAAAGGAGAACTCCTCGAGCCCCGTCGGAATATCAATGAGTAAAGAGTATAATAATACCAGCACCTTGTCCGGGCCAACTTCGCTTTATCGCGAAATTCTCTTTTACGCGCCAAGGAATATTAATTCACGCGTTGATTAGTGACTATTCCGTGCAACTATGAATGATACGCGCGGCTCTGCTCCTCGACTATCGACTGTGTGTAACAACGCGGGGCTCTGCTTGCCACACCTAGAAATTCAACTTTGAGATTTCCTGGTGAATTTAATTTTCTTGATTTCCATAAATTTTGTGTGGATTTTATAAAATTATAATTCTAATTTTGAAAATATTTTTTACTTAATTTGCATATCTTTGCTAGTTGATAAAAAATTTAATTTTAAAACCGAATAAAATTGACTCGTCAAATAAAATGATATCCTTTTCTCAATGAATAAAATAAGTTTTATAAAAAGTATAAAAGTAATTGATTCCAGTATGATCGTAAAAACGGCCATAAAAAAAAATGAGATTACGTCAAACCCAGGAATTCCGTCGGTTTCATTTCGTCAAGATCGAAAGTCGCGATTTAATGAGAGAGAAGCTTTTATAGGAATTCCTCGATAAAATAATTAAAATCCATTAAAATGATAAGAAATTTCAAGATTTCGCGAACAGAAAACTGAAAGATTGTTCGTAAATCCTGGTAATTACCGATAATAGGGAATGTTGAATAATAAATCTTGACGTTTTCATAATGAATTCATAGTTATATCTTTAGTTTCAATATATTTTGCTATTAAAAGCTGCGATTCTGTAATCTGACATTAATGAAAATTGATAGAATATTTTCTTTTAAACTAAAATACACTTATTTTTTTTAACGAATTCTAGCGATTTTTTAAATTCTTTAATTGACCAGTATTATTGTACAGAAAATTCGACTCTATTACTATCCCACTTGCTATTCCGAATATTTCGCATTAGTCAGCTTCGCAAATCTCGTCTGATGTCTAGTCCTTTGACGGCCAAGCCAACGACAAAGGATCAGCCTTTTCGCGGAGAATCTCGAATGCGCATTTAGCTGCCACAATCGATCATTTCCAAATCCAGGAAGCTCTTTCCGTCGCTGCCGCCTTTGCCACCGTATATAGCTGAATCGAAGGCCTTACAGTTCAATCATCTTAACCGATGGACTGAAGGTTTTGCAGCTACGAAGGAATAAACCAGATGAATTGGGATAAGGAATTGTTCTCTCAGTCGCTACGCTCTTTACTTATTATTATTATATTTTTTTTTGTTTCTATCCGATTGAAAAAAAACCTACAAAAAAGTAGATATCCAATATTTTTGTAGAAAGATAGTTTCAATGAAAAAAAAATTCCATTACTTTGTTAATCCATATTCTAGTTTAGTAATCGAAATAGGTATCACGTTATAAACAGATTTATTTTTATTAAATAATAAAATGTTTCTAAGATTGGCATTTTAAGTGACGTTATTGAAATACATTATAGTGCAAAATTATGTTTACAAAAATCGATACATTTCAATTGTGAATTTTGTCATTTCAAACGAACATTGATATTTGCTGTATAAATGCTGATTTATGCAATAACTACTGTAGCTGATGTAGTCGATTTGATGGATTTTGTAATTTTATGCTTTCACGTTATTAGATATTCACAGATTATAACCAATTAATTTTGCATCAATGTTTAAAAATTAAAATCGCTAATTTTGATAATAACTAATTATTCTATTAGCAATATTAAATTCTATAAAGAAACATAATTAAAATTAGATTAGAATAAGTACAAAGAAAAATATTTGATATAATTGATACCCAAAATTCAGTAAAAAATAAATAAATCACTAAAGGAAAATCACGAATTCTTTCGTTTCGCCCTAAATCACCGATAAAATAGCCTCGTCACACAAGGAACATATTCCAGCATATCCGGGAATTCTGCGGAGAATCCAGGAGGAATCGCAGGGGATGGAGTAATAAGAAAACGCGCACGCAGCACAAAGGAAGCGGCGACGGCAAGAAAAGGAAGCCTTGTAGAGCTCGCCGAATATCAGATCAGTCGGCAATCCCGTTTCCCACTGGCCTTGCTGCTCATTTGACTGGGGATGACGGGGACGAGCCGGCCTATATGCCAGTAGCAGCAGCAGCAGCAAGAAGACAGAGCCGGACAACTGGAGCGGAAAAGAGCCCGGAATAAGGCAAGAGGTAAAGAGAAGGGGAGCAGCGTAAGCTGGAGGGATGCCCTGAAAGGGATAGAGAGCGAGGAGGGCGAGGCGAGCGCGGATAAAGCCTGAAAGGATTTCCAGTCACCGCCGCGAGTCGGCGATATGTATAGAGAGAAAGAGAGAGAGAAAGAGAGAGAGCGGGATGAGAGAACTTTTATGCTTGCAAGAGATCTGTGCGGATACGATGGGAATACGAGGCTGCTTTCTCGCCTGCTAGCCAAGAGCGATACCTAAGCTCCTTCTTTTCTTCCTTCCTGCCTGCCTGCTTGCTTGCTAGCCTTCGACCAGCATCGGACCTTTTTGTCCATTGCTGTGCAGCTGTAAAACATTACGCTGATAAAGACAGCTTCTCTTCTCTATACCAAGCTTCCGGATGATTTCAGCTTCTCTTACTATTACTATCGTGTAACTTTTAAAATTTTTTTTCATTTTTAAGTTAACAAACTTTTACCTATATGCGAGAATGAATTTTACAACTTTTTTATTTTTTACTTTAAATAATAATAGCACAGCAAGCTTTTTTTTATATTTATTTTTATAAAAAAATATATAGTTTCTTAGATTTTCTGATCCTAAGCTAACGCTATACTCTTGTATCAAAGTTATCTGTGCAAATAAAATTCAATGTATGTATACACACTGTAAGAGCACCTTATATACTTTGTTCTTGTTCCTTCTCCTCGTATTTTACTTTTTCTTTGCTTTGAAAAATTTCAACTTCATATCACGAAAACTATGTTGAGCATTTTTCATTTTTAAAATTTTATTCAACATCGCCTAGTCATGTTTGACGAAAAAAAAAAAAAAAAAAAAAAAAAATCGCCAATAAAAAAATTTTAATTTTTATGCTTAAAAAATAAAAGAAATACAAAACAAAGTCCTCACCCCCTAATTATTTTTCATCATCGCAGCAAAATTTAAGCGAAACTTTCTTTTTTCAATTTCAACTTCAAAACTGCTCGTAAATT
>JAPYZE010004050.1:0-23338 GCA_030522805.1 Leptomastidea abnormis
TATATATATATATATATATATTCATAGAGCTACTCTCTCACAGCTGGTGCGTACAATATAAGCTCACACATATAGTCAGTCTTTCGACAATATATATACACACCCACGCACATATATACACAGAATCATACAAGTACTTTACAACAAGTAATCAGACCAGAGCTATTCCTCATATCGATTTTCCCACGTGCGTCTAGTATTATAGCGATGATATAGCAAAGTTCTTTTTTTTTTTAAACTTGAATATACATGTATATATATGGTGTTTACAGACCATAGAACCATCAAAATTAATTATTGATATGAAGAAAGAAGAAGCAGAGATAGAGTTGAAATAAAAAAAACAACAAAGATTAATTTGATTAATATCGGAATTAAAAATATCGTACGTGCGATACCTCTCCAATTCAAGTTTAGCCATAAGTCGATCAATTTCCGAACCAGCTGGTGGCCATGTTGCAGTTGACATATTAGTAGAAGCAGCACTAGCAGCAGATTGTGATGTTGTTAAACCTGATGGATTAACCATTGGATGGCCAAGGGCGCTCGGTGCTCTACTTCGCGCCCTTTTAAGACTCGTCAGCTCCAATGCAAGCTCCTCTTGTCTAACCGTTTGTAAATCAGTTTTTTTCTCAAGCTCGCGAATCTTTGATTGTAATGCTTCAACTGATTCTGGACCTTGATAACGACCCGCGAGCTTTTCACGTAAATGATGTTGTGCTTCCGCATGTTGACGTTCAAGATCTGCTCTGCGAGCCTCCGTCTCGCGCATTTGCTAAAATTTTAATTATTTTTTATTTATTTTTTTTTTTTTATTTTATATTTTATTCATTTTTTTTTTTTTTTTTTTTTTTTTTTTTTTTTTTTTTTTTTTTTTTTTTAATTTTTTTTTTTTTTTTTTTTTTTTTTTTTTTTTTTTATTTTTTTTTTTATTTGAACGACGGGCTTGAATAGTAATAAAGACGTTTAAATGCTTACGAGAATAATATATATAAATATAATACACGAAGTTGATCGATCGATAAATTCACTAGTAAAGTTCATTTAAATATGAATACGGTTTTAATAAGATCGTGTAATATATTTAATGATTTAAATATGTGTGAAATAATTTTTAATCCATCGATATAAATTTATAAGTATTGGAAAACGATGGTATCAAAAATTAAAATTTGAGATTTGACAAGTGATTTTAAGCTACATTTGTCTTGTTGAAACTCAGTTTACAGTAAAGATATTGATTAATTTCAAATTTTCGCTCGAGATAATCACGAGAAATATTTAAAAGTACGAAAAGTATACGCTTACGACCTCTAGCTAAAAAATTTTGAACAACTGAAATCCTTTTTATTTACCATGCGATCAATTTTAAACGTTTCGATAAATTTTACATTATTTTTTAATTCTTTGAATGTTTCATTCTAAGATTAATATCCACATAAATAATTAAAATTTTAATATTCAATAATTGTAATAGAGACACATCTCGTCAATAATTTATTTTACCAAGTAAAATTCAAGATTTAACTATAGATAAAAACGAAAAAAAAAACGTTCACTTACAATCCACACGTTTTAAACGTTATCTTTCATGGCCAATGGTCAGAACAATAGAAGAAAAAAAAAAAGAAAAAAAAATAGTCATCTCTTCAAACACACAGACATACACACACATATACATAAAATAGTCATCCTCATCAGGTCAATGACGAGGCCGAGTAGTATAGTGATAAGCTCGCTTGTGTCCGAGAATTCAAAAGCCACAAACACAGAGAGAGAGAAAGGGTGAATAGCTATAGTATAAAGAGAAAGTGAGAGATAAGACTGCTTACCTCGAGTATATTCTCGAGCACGGGGTCCTGCATGTTGCTGCTGCTGGCGCTCCTTGCGGAGTTGCTAGTGGCCCCGATAGCAGTTCCGGTGCCCAGCAGCTGGGGGACCTGCGTGGATGCGCCACCGCCACCGACGCCACAGCACTGTAAATTTTCCATTAATTTGTAAATGATGCACACATAAATATACACACATATGTATATATATTATAGATTAGAAAATATATAGAAGGGTATTTATTGGTGGTACGTGTGTGTGTATGTATGTGTTTTAAAGGGAAAGAGGGAAAATGTATACTACGTAAGCATCGATCTGATGATACTTACTATGTATGTTTGTGTGTCCTTAGTTAGTCGCGTGTTATCGCGTCTACCTAGTGAATCTTATTAATTAGGACTTTGATAATATGTGCTTGTGATTTTTTTTTTTTTTTTTTTTTTTATTAATACAAAAAAATTTTTCTTTTGTTATTGTTTTGATACTTGGTAAAGATAATTTCATGTGTCGAAAAAACAATCCTACAACTTTTTTTTTATTAAAATAATATCACATAAAATAAAACCAAAAACCATCAAAAAAAACTTTAAATACACTTGCAATACTCAACTGTCTCCAATCCCCACATAAGAAAAAAAAATTCCTATTATACGTTCATTCCCTTCCAACATCCCAGTCAAAATTTACCATTTTACGCTCTTCTCATCTTTCACGTATAAAAAAAAAGAAAATGTATCCACATACGACGACGTCCCCTCAGGGTAAGAAACCGGAAAAAGCTATTGAAATTGGTCGAGACTATGACACACGAAGCGAAGAGCGAACAAGAGAGTGTGAGATGGTGAGAGAGAGAGAGAGAGAGAAAGAGACAGAAGACTAGAGCATGAAAATGCCAACGGTACGTTAAGATAGTCTCTCCTTCACCCCCCCCCCCCCCCTTTACCCTCTCGATTTCGATCTCTTTCTCACACACTACTTACACTGACGTAAAATTCGCGAAGACCTTTTATTTTTCAGTCTTTTCACACTGCCAAAGAAAGAAAGAGAAAGAAAGAGAAAGAAAGAAAGAAAGAAAGAAAGAAAGCTAGTGGAGAAGAAGAGTTATTTTAGGATCTCAACGTCCCTCGATATATTATATCCCCTCTCTTCTTTTTTTTTCCTTTCTTTCTCTCTTTATACATCCCCTCACTTGAATCTTTCACGTATACATATATACACATACACATGGATGTATGGACGACCTACAACTACTACTACTACTACTACTACCTTTTTTTCCTTCCTTCTCAATATTCACCGTCCGACATAGCACTTGGTTACCTCTTCCGGCTCGTCTAGACCTATCTTCTCTCTGTCTTCGTCTCCTATCGTATGTTTCATTACTCCAGTATAGGTATAGCTACATATTATGCAATCAATATTAAAAAAAAAAATGTTATCTGTCTTATTAGTGTAAATCTTTTTTTTTTCTTCAAATGAATACTTTCAAATTAAACCACGTTCATTCATTTTTTCTTTGTTTGTAATCTATAGCTACTATCTAACGAAATTAGCATTCTGGAAAATTTTTCTTGATATACAATTTTTCAAGAAAAAAAACGAACTATGGAAAAGAAAACCTACCATAATGCATCTTTTAATGAAATTCAAAAGAGAAAAGAAGAAGGTATATGTATACCCATGAAGACATAACTATATATACGTTTGACTACGCCCTTTTTTTTCTCTCCTTATGCTTTTCTTCCGGATGGTAGTCTCAATTTGTCCGGCTTTCCGCTTAGGTGATTCGATCATTCAATCGACCGGATATCATACAATAGCTTTTCCCGGTCATTTCTTTTTTTTTCCTTTCTTTTTTTGAATATGCCTGGATGATAGGCTGTTTTTAAGCGATCGTAAAAAAAAAAAAAATGATGAAGAGAAGGGAATCTCATGACGCGAAGACAAAAGAGCGACTGACTGATGAATAGAACTGAAATAATATGAGCGAGAGGTGGTTGATTATAATTGACGTAGAAATGCTATAATTGGACATTAGGCTTGTGATATAGTTCTAGCACGATTATTTTTATGATAAGAGAAGATCGATATGATAATTAACGATTTTTTTTTAAATAATATTGATTTATTACTGTTTTTATATATAATTTTAAATCAAAAAGTAAAAAGTTCAATAATTAAATAATAATAATTGTATTTAACAAAATTAAAATTCGTAATTACGAGAAAACACAAATAATACTAAGAAAATGAGAAACGAATTAAATATGAACAGTCAAATAATACCCATACTTCAAACATCAAAATATCAAAAGTAATATTCTTCAAGTGTGCACGTTGTTATATCTATCTACCGTAAAGTCTTATTAAAAAGTGAAGAAAAAAAAAACAGCGACAAAGAAATCAACAAAAGTCAAAAAAAGTACTACTACAAAACAGGAAAGAAATAATAACGATAAAAAGAGTGGACTTAAAAAAAATATATATATGTATATACATACATAAAAGATACAGGTAGATACAGACGACAAAAATGTATGTCAAGAACAAGAGAGAGAGAGAAAAAAATAGAATACCAAAAGGGGTGTGTGTGTGTGTGTGTGATAAGCAAGGGTAGAAAAAAGTAGCAAGTTTAAAAGAGACAGAGAGATCGAAAATTGCAAGACCTGCGAGAAATAAATAACGAGGTGGAATATATTCACGCGATAGTATAGGGTTGAGTATAAACGTGTGAAAGAGGAAGAGAGAAAAGTTGGCGAGAAAAGGTTTTTGTACCTTGACGACGACGACAAGTGAGTGATGGGAATCAGCGATAAGTCCGACACAAAACGGAGATATAATAATACAAAGTTGTTGGCGAGTTTACTTCTCTTGTATATATATATGTTTGTCGTTATATTGTTGTTGTTGTTATTGTGATTTTGAGAATAGAATGAAAAAAAACATATATAGTGAATGTGGAGAATAGAAGATAAAAAGTGTAGGGGAAGTGGAAAGTGGTATAGGGAAAAAAGTTGTTGGAGGATTTTTCATTCTTGGAGATTTTTTTATGATGAAATATTTCAATGATCGATTAATTATGTGTATTTTATTTATTTAGTGTAATAAATACTGATTTCATTTTATGTGGAATATGAAGATTATTGTTTTGAATAATAAATTTTAAAATTATAAATATATTTCAATACATTCATAAACAAAAAGAGAATAAGAAGAATAAAGGAGGGAGAAGAAGAAGAAGAAGAAGGAAATTGATTTCCGCAAGTGCTATAGTCAGCAGGTTTTATCCGAGTACTTAGCTTTAAAATTTACTCTTGTGCTGTATGACGTAAACTATTGATTCTGGCTATTATCTGACTGCTCAGTCAACGGCTATTCTTAGACATTCTATCGCAATTTTTAACACGCGTTTGTACATACATACATACATATATATATTTGATGTGTTTTCAATTCAATTCTTCTTATTTCTTCTTCTTTTTTTTCTTTTATTTTCAATTGATTGATATATAACTCACAAAAGAATATATATAGGTTTATACTATTTTTTTCATGTTTCAAAAGTTCAAAGCAATTTTTATCTTCGGGTTCAATATATCCTCCTTCTTACATTTAAACTTTTTAGCTTGCTTGCTTTTTTTTATCGATATGATATTACAGGTAACATCTACTAAAAGATCGTAAATTTGATTTCGGTTATCTTTTATCAAATCACAAAAAAACAATTTATATCAGAAAACAACAAAATTTGTTGTATCCCATTTCCAAATTCTAATAATAATAAAAAAGAAAAAAGAAGACCTTATATTTAATCATTCGTTACGTAAATTTCGACAAACTTTTTTTTTCATCTCCTACATATTCGCAATTTAACTTTTCATCGCAGATAGAATTGCAAAAAAAGAAAGAAAGAAAAAAAAAGAACTCGAAGAAACACGCCACGGACTCACAAACTCGAACGACCACAAACTAATAAAGTCCAGACCAACGCAGAGAGTAAGAGAGAAAGCTCTGGAAATTAAGTCTCAGTGGGTAAAGCTGTATATATATCGGTCATTTCATTAATAAAGCCGCAAGCATTCCTCTGAAGTCCCATTCAACTTTTTCCTTCTCTTCCCTCCTTCTCCTTCTCCTTCTCCTCCCACACAGTCCAAATAACGACTTTAGAAAAGCAAGTCGACTAACGGCAGTAGCCTTGCTCGTACTTGCCTCACAAAGGCTTGAAGGTTCACAAAAGCCTGGAGCAGCAGCAGCAGTATCTTGTGTTGCATCCGTGAAAATGTGGACTACTACCTACTCTGGTAAAAGGATCAAAGCTTCGTGGGGGTAGAGGCTGCTTTTTACAAAAAAGGCCTCGAAGATGAGAGGGAGAGAAAGATCCTTGCCGATTCTTCGTCAATTTCTTTTTTTTTTTATTTTACGTTGTAAAGACGAGTAGAAGACGAGAGTGAAGTAAACGGGGATGCATGCTAAATTTTTTTTTATTCTCAAGTGTTTTTACGCCTCTAGAGTTTGAATGAAATGGAATTTACGAGCGTTATAGAGTGAATAAAGAGCGCGCCGGCGTTAACCGCGAGACGATCGACTCTGTATCACTCAAGCCTATAGTACTCGCGCCCCGAGTTTTTCCTCGACACCCTTTTCTTTTTTCTTTTTATTTGTAGAAGGAAAAGTTCGGTATAAAGCGCTGGGAGTTTACATGCGATAGAGTTTTTCTTTTTTTTATTTTAGTAGCGATTTTTAGAGATCTGCTTTTTTTTATTGTTTTTTTTTTTTATTATGTTACGAGAGAAATGCTGGGACATCTTTTTTTATGAGGTGTAATCTATTTCAATATGGTTTTTATGAGATTCGATATGAAAATAAAAGTTCGGTTTTGTGTGAAATTAATTGATGAGAGACGTGGTTAAAAAGAAGAAGAAAAAAAGAAGTTGTGAAAGTAATTTTAAAATGTATAGTTTAATAAATTTTGGGATGAAATATTTGTCATAAGCTCTAATGAAATATTTACAAAGTTTAAGTTGCTTATGTGGTAATACCTTTTCAAGGCTTATTTTATATGCTATTAGACTTTAATTGGCTCATAGTATGGCCTGTTATACTGTTGAATAACTTTAAAGTCCATTGTACTCCTTCATTTTTTTTTTTTTTGCATTTTTTTTTCTTTTTTGACAAAATTGAGTCTGATAATATATGGTATTTAACGTAATTAAAATTTAAAAAATTTCTTTTTACATTTATTTTATTAAATCGTTGTTAATTAATAATTTGTTTCAACAATATTTAAATTTTAGTTACAAAAATTCTTATGTAACATTTGTAAAGATAGTACACGAAAAAAATTGAGGATGGAAGCTTTTTATAGTTGTAAAATCTTTAAAACAACTTGTTCTCTTTTACTTTTATGCAAAAAGAAGTTTAAAACTAATTTTACCATATATGAGGACATAAAAAAAAGTATCAAAGTATTAAAGAAAAAAAAAGGAAAGAAAAAAAATGTAGAAGGCGTTAATGTTAGAAAAGTTATGAATTTAAGTTAGAGAAAGTAGGAGGACGCGTTAGAACTAAAATCAAGCCTGTCTGACATAAGTGTAACTTAACTACTTGAACGAACTTGCGTAGTTATACATTTTTGCCTTATACGTTAAGCTAAGTTTTCATAATATTCAAGTAATCTATTTTATAATTAATTAATAAAAACAATAAAAGAAATTTTATTTTATTAAAAATAAAAAAAAAAAATTTGCATATAGATTATATTTCATAATCGTAAAACTTAAAGCTTATAATTACTATATATAAGTAATCATCAAAAAACTTATTCATTCAAACTATTCGTAGATTTTAAAAGGATTTCATATAATTCAGAAATGCATCGCGCAATTGCAAAGCGAACGCAATAACGCCCCTCTTTTCCCTTTCTCCTTCTCCTCCTCACAAGAGCTTTTCAGAATCTTATTAAACTATAAAAAATGTAGTGAAGGGTATAAACGACGCTTGTGTGAATAAGAGGTGTAGGTGTGGCATTTTAATGGCTCTAACTGCTCCAATAAAGCAAGTACTTATTTCTGTAGTTGCGAAACGTAAAGTATAAAATATATATACATACATATACATATATGTATGCTGCATTTAGAGAAACGTGTATTACTTTGCCAAAAAGAGGATAATTATTTGGAGACTCGAGAGCTTTTCTCCGACTGTTATTTTGGGAACATCGCGATATAATTTATTTTTTTGGAAAATAAAACTTTATTAATGCAATTTTTTCAAAAAAAAAAATTTCATCTTTATGAATTTAAAAATTGTTTGAAAAATATTTTCACAATTAAGACAGACATTCAATAAAAAAATTATTTTTTAATTATTATTTCTTTAATATACTTGAAGTATTCAGATAATTAAATTACAAAGATATAAAAAAAATTAATTTAGTAATTAAAAAAGAAAACGTATTGTTGTTATAACTAAAATAGTAATTACGAATCTGAAATAGCTGATATTTGTGCGTACTGCAGAATAAATAGAATAAAAAAAAAAAAAAAAACGTTGGTATATTCCCGATTTATTATTACAAAGTGACAGTTCAATTTATTTTTACTTCGTACCAAGTTTATAATAGATGCCGTCTGCTATACAAATTACTTGCTTTTATAAAACTTTTTTTTTTTCATTTTTTTGTACTATTGAATTAAATTTTTCTTTTTCCTTTATCGTTTCCAATGCAGTACATATATTTTGTACAAACAATATATCTCTAATACATTTGTCAATATAAATTTATAATAAACATTTATATCGTATACCATATAAATAGAATTGATATTCTTTAAAAATCTGAGCAATAAAAATAATTCGCGGATATCCAGAAAAAGTAACCACAAAGTCTAAGAAAAGATATACAAAAATACACAAGCAAAAAAAAAAAAATGGACATTGAAGAAATCGGAGCACGATGAGATAATAGTAGAGTATAAAGTTAAAACAAGAAAGAAAAAGAGAGAAAGAAAAAAAAAGAGAGGTAGGCACTATAAGCAAGGTCAGGGCTAAATTGAGTTAGTCGCCGTTAAAGCGATCAGTTGCTTTGGATATTTGACAGCTGTCAAACTTTGGTGAATGAGATAGGCAGAGAGAAAGAGAAAAAGAGGAATAAAAAAGGAAGTCAGACAAGGAATTGAGACTAATTAGTTGTAAGGCGATGTGAACTCTCAAGGCGTTTAGTGGTATAGGAAGTCAAAAGCGTTTATTCGTTTGTTCAAACGATTATTTTATAATTGAGCTTTGATCATAGTTTATTGAATATATTGGTTTTTAAATTTTCAGGAAAATTGTAAGTGTGTTAATTTGTTGATTTACTTATTATAATAAACTGATATAATCTTTTAAACAAATTCTGGTAAAAGCGGAAGTTAGATAATTATATTTGCTATTTTAAAATCGCTGAATAAATACCGATCGAAAGATTAAAAATAAATGGAATATTATTTTATATTTTTATAATATAGATCTATTTTTCGAGGTAAAATAGAAAAAAAAAAGAAAAAAAACTTAATAATTGTGATATAAAACGAGACAGCTTGTCGAATGAGCAATTTTTTTCGATTTCTCTTCTAGTAAGTTTATAATCCTGTCCTGTAAAACTTTGTTGATATATCGTTTCAAAATTTGAATGTAAGTCAGGTCGCGTATAGAGCTTCTCTCCTCAGCTTTCTTTATCTCACTCGGCAATAACTTTAAAGTTTTAACGATATTGGCTGTTGTACTTTTTTTTTTCGTTTTATTTAAATGAAAAGCTTGTCTTTTTTTTTTTTAAACAAAAGTCTACTTTTTTTTTTTTTAATTTTACAAAGTACCAAAATTCTTTTTCTCTTCGAGTCTAGATAGGTATACTTTTATATCTTTTTCAATCAAATTTATACGCGATAAAAATATTCAACACAAAAAATATAATAAAATTTTATTTCAATTAAAAAAAAAACAAATAAAACAAACATAAATGTTAATTTAAAACACATAAAATTATACCCCAACCCACAATTATAAAAAAAAAAAAAACTAATCAATTACACTCCAAGTATATAATATCTATATTTGTGCCATGATATATTCCAAGTAGTAAATAGCAGGGTATAGCCAGACATAGTCTACTACTCATCAACTCTAAAGAAACACAAGCGCACGTTCTCTCACTCTCTCACTCACTCGTTCGTGATAGTCTCTCACACACACACACACACATACAATCACGGCATTTCTCCATCATTCTCATAATACACACTATATTCACCTCAAGCAAGTCAGAAGTCTTAAGACACGCGCGAGGAGCTTTACATCGTTTCCGTTCTCCTCATACACATATTATATACGTATACAAAATTTCGTATCGATCGTTTCCCACGAAACCATCCGATTTTCCAACTCCCCCGCGATTCCACAAATAAGAGACACACATACACGTACACACATATACATATACATGTCATGTACCTTTATACTGACTTCCAAAGAGAGAGTTTAGATTTCCGAGAATAGTCCCTATATTCTCTCTCTCTCTCTCTCTCTTTCTCTCCGTCAAACGGGCGACAAAGTGCCTGACGTGTGTAGGTATATACAGATGTGTGCAGACTTTGGATGTATTATAATGTAAGTTTATGTGGCACGCGATCAAAACCTTTACTGATATATTATCGATGTACCTGGAAAATGTATGTTCTATATGTTTTTCTGTTTTTTTTTTTTTATGTGATGTTAAGTAAATAATGATGTGGTCAATGATTAGTGTAAATTGGAAATGGGATATGAAAATTGCACTTTGAATTGTGAAGATAATACCTATGCTTTGTTATTAAAATTGTTCTGTAATGCTAATTTAGTCGTTTTAAGTTTAATGAAAGTTGAATGAAATGCCGATAGCTAAAATACATATAAGTAGATATTTTTAATAAGGTGCTTATTTTAAATAAAACTGAATTGACTAATTTAAAATTTTTTTTATTACTTTAGCAGATAATTTTTGTTTAAATTAAAAAAAAGGGGAAACAAATTTTGAAAATGAATGATTGTTTTCCTATTTTTTTTGAAATTATATATAAATAAATTATTTTCATTAAATTATTTTCTTTTAATTTTTTTTTAGTTTAAATCCAGAAAAATAATTATATTTTATCGTATAGTAAACTTTTCACAAATTACAACTAGTGGCAATCACAATTAATTACTTGCATTGATTTTTATACTTTTAAATGGCGTTCAATTAAAACAAGGTATTAGTTATTGAAACTCAATTAAAATAATTATTTTTTAAAAATCAAGAAAATAATTAGCAATAATTATATTTTTACTTTCAAGTAATAATATATTTTCAAGCCAAGATTTTGTGATACAGTTTTAAAACACCTATCAAACATTAAAATTTTGTATAATTTATGTATGATTCTCTTTTAAATTCATTCCTCAGAACGTAGAAATTTAATTAATTATTTTGACTTATTAAAAAATAATTTTAAAATCCATTAAACTGTAATGATATTTCAAAATTATAATAATAATCAAAAGTGTTCTAATCACAATTAACAAAAACGAATCTAAGATATGACTTAAAAATATTCTGATAATAGTAAGAAAAAATCATAACATGTACATCCAGAATTTGAAAAGCAGCCAAAAATGTTAATGCCCCTGATTTTTCGAATAATAATAATAAATTTTCATTGGTAACACGGTATCAGTTATTTGGAAAATATATTCATTGTTCTAAATACACGAAATGCATTTCGATATCAGTATTCCCTTGTCCATAATTCTTTTTTATTTGTTTACAACCAATTGATTTCAAACGTTGATTTCCGCTTGTAAAAATTACTTTGAATTATATTTTATGCCTGATTTACTTTTCTTTCTTTTCCAATATCACTAAGAATAGTTGATATACTCTATGTATATTGATTTCTTCAATTTATTGAAACATGTAAATAATTCATTAATATTTCATTTATATTCATTACATTTTTTGTCTTTCAAAAATTAGCATTGTCTTTAAAATTATTTTTTAATTTATTCATACAAAATTTTTAATTTCAATGAAACATTTTTAATTAATAAAAAATTCAACATGAAAACACTACTAATCTACAAAAAAACCATATTTTATCAACCTTCATTTTTTTTCTTTCTATAAACAAAACAAATTTCATTTATTTTTTCAAAGCTTTCAAGTGTTTAGCTAAGCCCACTCACCACAGAGGCTATTGAGCCCAAACTCTTTGAAAAAAAAAAAAAAAAAAAAAAAACAAAGAAACGAAGGGAGGAGAGCCAGTCCGACGAAACAAGCCATACACTACATAAAGCCCGAGGGGCTACATTCCCTCAGCTATACACACTACGGGAGGGGTAAAATTCTCTCGTGCGATCTCCGCGCGGTCGCGTGGAAAAAAAAATAACATCAATACATTTTTTAGCTTTTTTTGGTTTTACGGATGAATTGTAAGACTTTGATAGTTCAATCGTAGATCAAAAAAAAAAAAAAACATAGTGGATTTATAGGAGTTTCTTTTTTTTTTTTGCTTTTTACGTACTATCCTGTAAGGATAGTAATTGACGTCATGGCCCAATTGTTGAGTTACTTCAATTAAGACAATGGATATACGTAGTAGTTTTACTACTCTCTTGTTCTCGTTTTTTCCTTTCTTTTTTTTTTCATTTTTTAAAGTCTACTATCAAAAAAAAAAAAAAAATCAATTGAAATTCAACGCATAGTTGGATAATTACGCTCAGTGTAAAAAGGGAAGATTATACATCGCTGGTCCGCAGATCGATAGATGATGACGCTTTGGACTTTACTTTCTTTTTTTTTTTTATGCCGGCAAAAATTAAATTATAAAAATGGCAAGCGACCCTTTCTCTCTCTCTCTCTCTCTTTCTATTACTTTTCGAGGCCGCAAGAATTTCGATAAGCCGCGGATATTTAATATGCTCTCCTCGGCGGCGTTAAGTTAATATTAAATATTAATTTTATGAAGAACAGCCCGTGTGTTTCACGTGCCCGCGTGTATGTAATAGATTTTCTATATTATATTTTATTTTTATCTTTTGACAAATTTCTTTTTTTTCCCCCTTTTTAATTATTATTAGCAAAATAAATTAATTTATAATGTGATATTCGATAATAAAAAAAAAAAATTAACGAAATTTCATAATAAAATTATATACTAAAAATATTGTAAACTAAATAAACGATATAATAATTAATCTTTCACATTCACCATTAAATACACACAGATCAAATCTATCACAAAATAATCTCGCCTCGCCCAGTCCTTTTTCAATATACCCTTAAACGAGAACCTCGAAAGTTCACTACCCGAAAAGTCGATCCCACACGGGTTTTCCAAAATCCAGTCCACACAATTAACGATACAACTCATATCACCCCTACCCCTCCACTTTTCTTATACCAATATACAACTCCATTCGTTCCAACGACCTATTAACAATAGATCTCAAACATTATACATAATACATAAAACAGAGTAGTTATATACATATCTCACACCATACCTATATATAGCTCAGTCTAAGCAATATAGAAAGATGGCGCCGTTTTACTTTCCCCGTAGACACACATACACATATACATATAGACATACCGAGAAAGAGAGGCTCGTCTCTTGAGATTTTTTTTTTCTATATTCACATGTATTTATAATCTGTATACATGGGCCTTAGCTGTATCCATACATCCATGTACACACTTACGCACACGCGTAAAAAATATCCCTTACGCATCACTAACATATGTATCAACAGTAACGGTTGGGATATACATTTTTTTTAAAGGGTGAAAAAAAAAAGAAAGAATTACGAGTATCTCAAATAAAAAGAAAAAACATATAAAAAAAAAGCACACGCTCTTGAGTCAAACGCGAGTATATATTGTAGCATCATCGAGAAAGAAAGAAAAAAAAAGGTTTGTTTCATACCCTCAAATATATAAATTCTAAAAGCCCCATATATAGATGATAGAAAGCAGAGAGAAAAGAGAGAGCTTTGAAAAAATATAAGGGAAGAAAAATCCCCTTAGAATTTTTGTGTTATACATACGGCACTGGCTTATTGATCCTCGACACGCCACGCGCGCAAGTGAGAAAGGGAGAAGAGATAAGTATATAGAATACTATAGTATACTATAGTAGAGAGAGGAAGAGAGAGAATGAGTAAGAGAGAAGGTATATACATATATATAAGAGTAAGACTGAAGAGGAGTGGGTGTAAGCGCGCGCGCATGGTAGACGCGTGCGCGTACACTATCGTTTACTAGAGTGAGAGAGAAAGTATATGTATATATAGAGGAGACGTCACACGGTATATTATACACCGGTGGCAAAAGGCACAGACAAACGGAGGGGGTTGATGTACATGTACATGGGACACTACACTTTTATTTATTTTTTTTTCTTTTTCTCTACTTATCTATCTCTTATTATTTTATGTCTTTCTTCTTTTTTTTTTACCTCTGTTTATGTATTTCAGATCTTTAAAACGCACGCGCAAAAAAGAAAAAAAAAAGAAAGAAAACGTGGAGTATTAGGTACATGATTATTTTTTGTTCTGAGCGGGTTGAGATAATGAAAGAAACATTTCTAAAATTGTAATAATAAGTAGAATAGAAAGAAGATGAATTGATAAGATAAGAAGGAGAAAAGAAGAGGGGATGGATTTAGAAAAAAAAAAATGAGAGCTACTACTACTACCACCACTTGTCGGTACCGGACGGTATAAGGCCGTTACTACTGACGCTGGTTAGACAACTCCGGTATAGAATAGTAATAGTAGTAGTAGTAGTAATAGTAGTATAGATAGATAGACCAGTTTCGGATCTCAAAACAATCGTTCCCTTACCCTTTTTCTCTCAACTCGCCAACTTTTTCAACAATTTTATTTTAATTTTTTTTTTTAATATACGATTACTTTTACTACTTACATACCGGGTGTGTATACGTGAACTTTTATTATTATTATTATTATTTTTTTCATTCTGTCTCTCTTTTGATCGCGCCGAAAAGAAAGCGTGGAAAAAGTCACGCGCTACGAAACGCCGTAGGCATAATATTATAGTGGGTGGAAATGAGAGGAGCAGCAGACTCATATCTTTCTCTCTTCCTCTCTTGTACAGTATGAAAAGAAAGAGAGAGAGAGCGTGTGTGTGTATGTAAGAGAGATGGAACAAGGTGGTTATCGTAGTGGTAGTGGTGGTGGTAGTAGAAGAGGAGGCTTGTATGAAATAGAGAGAGAGAGGCTCTCGCTCGGTCGGGAAATCGATGAGCCGTGTGGCGGTGTATATGACTTGGCGGAATATACAAAAGAAATAAGAAAAAAAAATGGGAAATAAAAAAAAAGAAAAATAATAAAAGAACAAAAAAAAAGGAATAGGTAATGGTGTGTATTTTTGTTAAATTTGGATTTAGCCGTGTTATAATATTTAAAGGGAAGCGGGCTAGAGATAGAGATGAAGAGAAGCTAAACTGACGGAATCAAAGTTAGCGCTGAAAATACATCATCTTTAGATATCATTGCTTTTTTTTTAAAAATTTTCATCATTATTAAAATTATTATTTCTGCCCTTTGATTTATTCATATTTTTAATCACATTTCACTGGTACACAGCTGGTAATAATAATAATATGAGATACAACAAGCAGACGATAAAAAGAGAAAGAGATATGTATATAGTTGGTAGTAGCAGTAGTAGTAGTAGAAACATGCCGTATGGGTCAGACACACCGACGACGGTACTTCACTTCAAGTCGTCAGACAAGACACCTATACCTTCTCTCCCCTCTCTTTAACTACTCCCACCCTTCCTTCTATTTTTTTTCCCCTTCCTACGATGATTGCCTCTTCACTAATCGTAGATCCACTACTGTACATAGTACCTTATTTCCAACTTTCACTTTCTGTTTTAACGTCAGCTAATGATAAGACGGATTTCCCGGAATATATATAGAGAGAGAGAGAACCAAAAAAAAATAATAATAAAGAGGGTGGTCGATATAATGATCTGAAAAAGGCAGAGTTGAGTTGATGAAGAATATAAATATGAAAATCCAGAGCTTAGAAGACAACAAGAACGTATGATTTCACATCTTTTCATGATAAAGAGTTTATGATTAATAGAAAAAAAATGTTCTTTTTTAAATCACTTTGTATATAGTGTGTATGTGTACTTTACGTGAACGTCTTGTATGTGTCTGTATAAAGGGAAAAGGGAAAATATAAGAGAAAGATTTAAAAAGATGAAAAAAAATTAAAGAAACTTACGATGACCGAGTCGAAAGGATTGTGGCAGGCCAGGGTTGCTGGTACGTGTATGCGAAATTAATAATCGCTATTTTTATATAAATTAAGTAGAAAAAAAAAAGAAAAGAAGCAATATAGCAGTTTTTATTTTAAAACCACCATTACTTCTTTCTATACATTTTTCTACTTTTATTTATTTTCTATATTATTTTTTTTTTTTTTAATTTTAATTTTATCAACTTCAACTTGAGCTTTTATAACTATATATGTATATAACAGTTGGCGCTGTTGTTTGTCGTCGTCGTCGTCGTACCACCACCACCACCACCAAAATCAGGTAAGCAGCAGCAGCAGAAGCAAAGAGCGCGGGTGCGCGCGCTTAAGGCGCTGGTCCACAATCACCAACTATATATTTTTTTTTCCACGACAATTATTACTATAACTATTACTGTGATGATAAACTTTAATAATCACATAAAACAATCACCATCATCAACATCATTATTATCATTAACACACAATCATCATAATCACCCTTCACTATTCATATATAAACCAAAACACTTCTAAATAATCGCCAAATAACACTTCCGTCACACACTATTGATATCTACACACATTATTTTTAACATCAGCAGCAGCAACAGCAATAGGGGTATAGTGTTGTTTGCCTTTTTTTTTTTAAAAAAAGAGTAATATATAAATTTATATATTATTTACTCTCTCTCTCTCTCTCTCCTCTCTCGGCCCGGGCACCCTTAATACAACCCCAACAAGCGCCCGCGCGTCATGTATAATCGCGCCGCTGCCGGTGGCTGGCCAGTAGTGCCCGGACCCACCTCATCTCTTTTTTTATACTCATCTGCTTTTTCTTCTTCTTCTTATTCTTCTTCTATTAATTTCTGTCCGAATTAAATTATCACCCATCCATTCACCATCTCTAACAACACATACCACACTAGAAGATGATTATCACAAAATCTTTCTCAATTCTCTTTTGATTAAACTTATTATTCTTCTTTTTCCTCCTGATACTCTTTCTTCTTTTTACATAAATCTGTTACTACTGATTTTTACGACGCGCCCGTGAGTCAGATAATGACAGATAGATATATAGAGAGAGCAGATATAATATACGCTGCTCCGGGAGCAGCACCTGTGAGCAAAAGAGAACGAGCCGAGCTGAGCGAGCCAAAGTGGGTATGTGTAAGCGAGGGAAAGCAGTAGTGTGTATAATAAGAGTAAAATCTTCTTTTTTCTTCTTATTCTTCTTATTCTTTCTTTTTTTCCTCTTTTAATATCGTCGTAATAACGACGAAGCCGGGATTAATAAAACGATATATCCCTCAATATAACGAGTGCACACACTATAACACACACCTACACACAAACTATACACACACTCACATACAACACTATAAATGACCCCCCACGTCTCGCGTTCGCTCTAACTCTCCGTCCCGAAGCGACTGACAAGAGAGATCCAAGCACAGCCAGCTCGTAGCTCTCTCGGTCTTCCTCGGGGGTGGCTAGGTACGTGCTACCACACACACACACATACACACATATCAGGCTCGAGGTTTCGAAAAGCGAGGTCTAGGGGTCGCCCTAGAACGGTACGCCACCACCACCACCACCACCACCATCACTAGATGGAGGAAAAGAAGACGAACGAACTATATAGGGGAGGAGGAGGAGGAGGAAGAGGAGGGTGAATACTGAGTGGGAGAGAAGGTAGGAGATAGGGTAGGTACCGGGGGCGTGGAGGTGCGCCGACGCTGTTATCACTATACTACTACCCACCACCACCACTGATGCCGCCGTGGCCGCTCTAGATATGGGTCACTCTGCGATCGATCAGAAGCAGCAGCACTAGCACCAGTACTAGTATGAGAAAACGTGTGCGGGGGTTGCTGCTGCTGCTACTGCTTGCCTGCCTGCCTGCCTGCTTGCCTGGAGCGACAACGGCCTGCCTGACTCCCTCTATCTTCCTTTATACACTATTACTACTACTACTACTACTACTACTACGAAATACTACGTATACCAAAACCGTTATACTACTATCCATCCCACACTTCTCCTCCACCCTCCCCCCTTATCCCTTCACTTTGGTTGTGTGTGAGTGTGGGTGTGTATGGGGTAGTGTGTACTACATATTTGCTAAATTTCAAACGTTCGGTATCTCACTCACTCACTCACTCATCTGCCACAGAAAAGTATGTACATATACAAGTATACTTTCAATGTGGTGTATGTATGTATACATATATAAGGACTAGCCGGGCTAACTTTGTGACGGCACAGGCCCATGTTCTCGTCTCCTGTATATATAGTCCCGCGTGTATGTTCTCTTCTCTTATATACAGCTTTTCAAACATTGTTTCAAATACTATATTCCTATATCTTTTCTCTCTCACACTTTTCTTTTAGCATAAAAGTTAGTTGTAATTTTTTTTTTTTTTGTGAATTGAACGTTGAACAAGGAAAACCCCAGCCACCCTTTTTCTCTTTCTCTCTCTTTTCTTGGTCGTCTTGCTCTCGCGTTCGAGCGAAAGACCAATCAATATGCGCATAGGCGAATCTCCGATATTTTACACGCACACACATATACACACACACAAACCATATTTCTAACTTTATACGTGTGAAACACATAAACTTACACATATTTTAACACATTTGGTCACTTTTTTTTTCCACCCTTATAACATCCCTTAGATTCTTACGATTCTTTATTTTTTGATCTTATAATCCACGTGTATCTCAAACTTCTATCCTCACATATCTTACTTTTGACGTGTTCTTTCAATTAAACGCACTCAACATGTATTTTTTATTCTTTACATCCCTCCTTTTTTTTGAGTTTTAAGAAAATTTAAACGATTTTAGGTACAATATAAATTGAATTTAAACCTGACCCTACTTTGATTTTATTTTATTTTTATCTATACGATGCATATTACTCTTTCTTTCTCTCTTTCTCTTTCTCTTACCTCTATCCGACAAGTGGGTTATACTCGACATAACTTTCAATTGATTCTGACACGATACCGATATAATAATACACGTGAAATGATTCGAGTATTAAGTTTAATTATTAAAAGGATTAAGTACAAGTGATTTTTAGATTTACTTGATTTTTTAGAAGGTATAGGATCGACTTGAAAATAATCTTAATTTATTATGTTGGATGGATTTATTGGATGTAAGATTTTGATTTGTAATTTTTTATATATATAATTCTAAATTATTTCAAATTCGTGTATCATAATTTCGATTTTTTTTTTATAATGACTAAATTGTTTAAAATATAAGAAGCTGTACATGATTTTTGTAAATTTTAAATGATTGGATTAACTTTTTATTAGAAATTCAAACGTCATCTACATATTTTAGTGAAAAAATTACCAAATACTAAAATCTTATAAAAGGTCGAAACAAGAAACGGTCAGTACGTAACAGAGATATGATATGATAAACATTTTAAAATCAAGAATGTCAAGGGTAAAAGCTCGAATTATCACGAGATACATAGAGAAGTGGAGGCGGAGATATTATTTCTCTTCACTATATTATGTGTGAGTATGTTGGGGTGCGAGATTGATGGAGAATTTGATATATCTATAATACGTAGGTGGATGATGAAATATTAGGTGTATGCAAAATCTATTTGTAACCATGTATTTATATCATTAGCATCTTTGTAGTATAATTACGGTAATGGATATAATATATCCTACAATTATAATGAAATTGATCTTTTTTCTTAATTAGCAAATGTTATGCTTTAACAAGACTACAGTTATTTTAAATAAATTAACAGCATATCTTCAAATTAAGATTTAACGATATCAAAAATAGACTGAAAAGTTCATCAAGATACAAGCCAAGAATCAAAGCTTCTTAATTTTAACGACTTATTTGATTCCCCCCTTTTTTAACAAAACATATATCTATATTCCAAGACAAATTCAATCAGTAGTCAATCCATTAGTAAAAGTAATCCAGTATCACCCCGCCAGACTACCAATGCCAAAGCCAAAAAAAAAAAAAAACAAACGAGTTTAAAATCCAACCGGCCGTCGCGATCAGGCTAAAAAAACGCTATTACAGTAGTAAAAGAAAAAAAAATTGAAAATTAAGCGGTTTTTACGTATTAATAAAAAGAAAAAGTCAGCCCACGCAGCGTAATATAAAAGAAGTTAGAATAAAAGTTATAACAGAAAGAGAAGGAAGGATAAAATGACGACGACGACGAGCGATCGAGCCTGTGTATTATACGCTGACGTCACGTGTACATACGCTCACTCTAAGCTATACTACTTTCCTCTCTACCCCTTTTTCCCCAAATACATACATACATACATACGTATAAATCTATATAGATATATATACATATATATAGATACATACAATCACACGCGCTTATCAATGAACGTATACGTAGTCGTAGGCGGCCGGTTCTCTTCTCTCTCGTTCGTTCGCGCGCGCGCGCGCAAATCCAGTCTCTCTCCCAGCAATATTACTGTGCTCTACTACTGCTACATACATACATACATCTCGTATTCTCTATATACTTACACCTATATTATATTTCGTGTGCAGCACGAGAGCAAGAGCTATATCGCGAATTTTCTGAGATTACAGCGGTTACAGGCTATATTATGGCCTCGACTTGTAGACACTCTTTTACATTTATTTGTGTGTGTGTGTGTGTGTGTGTGTGTGTGTGTGTGTGTGTGTGTGTAAATGTGTACTGTCGACTTGGACTCTTTATGGAAAGAGAGAGAGAGAGAGCAAGCCTCGTTTGGGAGGTATATAATAATGTAAGCTGCGGGTGTTTGGGTCGATTGCCTGCCTGAGAGTATGTGGTAGCTGTTGCAAGACATAGGAGTCTAGATTTCTCTCTCTCTCTCTCTCTCTCTCTCTCTCTCTCTCTCTGTTTCAGCTGTTTTACAAGAATGCGGCCGACTGGTAGTACCTATATGTTTTAGTTGTGGAAGGTGATGGAGGTGTGATAAAGGGAATAGGGATAATTGATGGAGAGTGAGTTTTGAGTGTTTTTTTTAAGGGTTTTATTGGGTGTATGAATATATATTTTAATTTTTTTGTATTGGTGATAGATTTATTTATCTACCAATTTATTTATTTATTATTATTGTTATCAAAAAAATTTAATAAATTTTATTTTATTTTTTCATTAGATATTAATAATTTTAATTAAAATGATGCATGAAATAGGTAACTTGGATGTCAATTAAAAACGAAAAAAGAAAAAAAAAATAATATGAGTCTTGGCAGCTGAAGAATTAAGAAGCAAAAAATTAGAATTTCCGGGACAACAGCATTGTGTATGAATGTGTGTGTGTCTTCAATATCGATTTTTCTCTTTTTTTCTTCTTTTCTTTTATTGACTTTCAAAGGATAAGCCTTGAAAATTACCTCCAATACAAAACTCATACATCCACGTAATCTGTCATTTTTTTTTTTTTTTTAAAGAACAATACATCCTATACCTATATACAACCATCTCATCATCTGTACCTATCATACATAAATTCTAAAAAAAAAATTTACCCATCATCTCACATAACAACCCAAATATATCAATTCAACATCGCTCACTCTCTCACTCACTTTAACCATGACGCAATATATCACACCAATCCATTAAACACATTACACCTATATTTTCAATCGTTCCCGAAAAAAAAAAAAAAAAAAAAAAAACAATAAAAATCACCACAAAAACTCAACATTTTATCACAAACACCGCGACCGATTAAACTTTCCACACACATACACACATACACACATATATTATATACAACCCATAGAAATTTCGTCAGACACACGTCTGAGAGTCGCGAACATAAAGTTTTAAAAATACATTGATCGCGGCCGAATTCCAGTGGCATACACACACATATAGCACACAGAATTAAAACGGATTGGATATCCCAGTATATATTTTTAAGCACTTGCTATAATGCTATCTGGTAAACATATGTATAGGTATATATATATATAAATCGCAATGTGTATGACCTTCTATCATCGTAGTCTCGAAAAGTCGCGAGATTACTTTCGCTTGAGAGAACGAGTTACTTCCTCGCTTGCAACAGTTTTTCTCTCTTGACAATCTTGGTGCGTGTGTGTGTGTGTGTTCGCGATGTTGCAAGTACTTGCCATAAAGGTTGATGGAAAATTTTGCGTCGAGTAAGTTTTGTATATATGTAGGGCAGACTGGTGTACTTTAAATTTTAATTTTTTATTTTGATGAAATATAAATTAGGCTGAAATACTTGATATTTCAAATCGAACATATAATGACTCTATAATTATTGAGTTACAAAAAGAAAAAAAAAAGAACCCGAAAAATCTAATAATTGACCACACATATTCACGAGCTTTTACGAAATCAAATAAGCTGAAAAAAAACGAAACGTATATATACATACTTGGTTTTTTTTTTTATTACCATAATCGGAGAGTCGATGTCTTTTTCGCGCATGTAAAATTTAAATACGAGAAAGAATTGATCGGATCAAATATTGAATCTCATTGTGCTAAGCCATTTTAATTGTTAAATTATTCAATCAATCTGATATAAAATACATAATACGAAGACGAATTGTTAAGAGCTGCCAATTCTTCTATTTTTTCCTTCTAAAACAATTTAAACTTTTACAAACCAAAAAAAAAAATAAAATAAACAATCAGTTTCTAAAAACAGTTCCACAAAATAAAAAAAAAAATTTAAGTACCGATAATACAATAGTAACAAGTGTATAATAGCTCTCTTAGTTTATCCAATTTTCAAACACATATCTCACATATACCTATACAACAGAGAGCTCAAGATAATACGCCAGAGGGTATATAATAATATAAGTTCCTTACGCACACACATTAAATAAGCATAGGAGCAATAGCAGTCAGCAGCAGCAGGCATGTATATGGTGTATGGTTATCCAAGAACGTCTCAAGTTTCGCAACCGAGCCGGTCAATATTTAACCTGCGTGACTAGTTTGACCACATGTACACGTTACTTATATATAAATATATATATCTCTATGTCTATCTATCTATCTCTTTCTTACTAAATGAAACGCGCGATTATCATCATCATCATCCCATGTGTATTATGTACGTACGTCAGAGTAAACCCAAATAGCGTTTGCGCACAAGGATATATATATATATATA
>JAPYZE010004051.1:0-13283 GCA_030522805.1 Leptomastidea abnormis
ACTCTTTGTTTTAATGGCAGTTATTGAAAAATAGTCACTATATCCAGCACTTACTACCAGAAACAGTAATTTTTCCTAATTAAGAACTATCAGTGCGGAGCAGCGACAGCTTATGGAGCGATGTGCACGCAGAGCTGCTTTGGATGCTGACTCGAATCAACAACTAGTTTATTATTGTTTCTCAGTTCGATAATATGCAAGCAGAGAAAGAGAGAGAGAGAGAGAGAGAGAGAGAAAGTAAGAGACTAAACAGCCCTACTTTCTACTCGCGCCTTCGTTTATATCACCAATTGCACCGCGATACCTATATACTAGGGGTCGGCGAGTACTCGAAATTTCCAGCTACTCGGTAAAAAAATCGACTCGAAAAGTCGAACCGATCCAAGCCGAGTACTTGACTTTTCGAGCTACTCGGCTTTTCGAGCTACTCGATTATTCGAGCAGTTGTTTAAAAAATTTGAGTTACTCTACTTCGTCCAGCCAAATAACTCGAAAAAACTCGACGAGTCGAGTAGCTCGAGAAGTCGAGTACTCGCCAACCCCCTCTTATATATACTATATTTTTTTTCCCCTTGAAAAAATTTTTTTTAGTATACTTACCATCGTTTTTTTGCCATACTATAGTAATCAATTGTACAAAATCATTTTACAACAGTGTTTTTAACTTGTGTGATTGTAATCGGGCAACAATTTTCATACTCGTCAAAACACACTTGCTTGTGTTGCACTTGTTTTTGCGAAAAATACAAAAAATACAAATACAATTTTCTAGTATTTTTCGAGGCGAGTTTTTACGAGTTATTCGGCTCGACAAAGTCGAGTAGCTTAAATTTTTCGAGCAGCTCGACCATTCGAGTAGACCATTGAATAGCCGAATAGTTTGAAAACACGGCACGACGAGTGCTGGAAAACTCAAAAGAGTCGGGTAACTCAAAAAATTCAAAAAACACAAAAATTCGAGTTCTCGGCTCGGATCGGCTCGACTTTTCGGGTTGAGTTTATTTACCGAGTAGCTCAAAATTTCGAGTACTCGCACAATGAGTTTCAAATGAATTCGAATATTCTTGACACGTAAGCATTATTAACTAAAACGTTTGCGCCAACAACAAACAAATCAGGATGTTTTGAGCGCATAAAAAATACATCCAATTTCCAGCAGTTGTTCCGTGCATAGCGTGATTCTGGTGAGGATATCAAAATTCCGACTTTATACAATACAGTGGCTGTGTCGCCGTTCGTTTAGATTATATGCGGGCATCAATATTGAGGGCCAGCAAGATGGAGTCGAGCTGAGGCAGGGGAGTCAAAATAAGCCAGGGTCTCGAGAACCCGTCTGCCACCAGCTACCGCGAATATTCAAGTAACATATTTTATAAAGTAAGTACGGCAGGTAAGACTACGATGCGCACGTTTGCTTACTCTCGTAAACGTACATCAATCCAGGAGAGAGCCCCCATATACCCCGGTGCGCACGCTTGCGAGCTTCTCGGCGTGTGTCGTACTTCATCTTTTCTCAGTCGATATACCTGTAAGTACAGAATATGATGATCCCAGCAGCAATTCCCGCTGTCCTGCAGCGGAGCGGTTTGGAGAACACCGGGGGCGACGATATCTGTCTGGCTGCTCGAAATAAGATTTCTTCTCTACACCTTTGGAACAAGCTGCACGCTGCAAGCGCGGACGTGGCCTCGTCGACGATTTCGTTGATTCATGTTACGACGCGTGCGGCTACATATATAACTACATGTAGGGGAGACCAGGGCATAATCAAACTTTTTTTTCTTTCCTCTGTAACTTATTTAATTTTCAATATTTTTACTATAATAAGTTTTACAGATATTGCTTTTAGCTACAAAATCCACTTTGTACAGATTAGCTAAATGCTATGGTTTAGTTTTGAACTTAGAATTTTTAAACCGGGGCATGAGTAAAAAAAATCAAAAAAATCCGAGGTATAATTAAATAAGGCCCGGGGTAATATTAAAATTCCTAAATATTATTGCTATAAGTTTCGGGTATAAATCTTGATAGTATTTTTAAACTACAGCATATAAGGAAAATTTTAAGCCCTAGCTGATATTTTTAAATGCTTTCCTTCACTAGTTATAGATTATTTAATATCGATATATTAAATATTTATTCGCGAATTCATTTAAGTGTAACTTTAATTTTGTGAAAGAAAAGTATATTGTATAACCATTTAAATTGAAGGACTTGAACTCAGCTACAATTAAGGTTGTCTTCGTTGGTTAAAAAAGCTTTTTAAGTACCAAAATTGTGCAAAATTAAAGTTACGAGCTATTTTAATACGATTTTACATGTTAGTAGACGTTTATCTTAAATCTATTACATTATTAATACTATGTTTTAATGATTTAATTTTAATTTTGTATAACTTCTGATCTAGACAAGCTTTTTTTAACCAGCAAGGGCTTAAATTAAAGCTTATCTCGAGCACTTTCTTGATACTATTCTTATTTATGTTTCAATACTTTTCAATATTGGACAATTCACGCGCAAATATTTTTAATACTACCCCGGAAATTTTTTTAATCATACCCTGGGTTAATATGTATTGATTGATTTGGACACATCTTAGAGAGTAATAAAGCTACAGAAGCCGTCGAGGGCGCAAAATACTCGTTTTGAGAAATACTTAAAGCTAATTTATCGTGCAAAATCCGTATGCGCATCAAGGGAGTTTTCACTCGTGAAATCGATTTTCATTTTAACGTGTGAAATCGATTTGTAATCGGTGATTACCGAGCCATTTAAAATGCATTGAAATCGCTTGAAATCGGTGAAATCGGTGAAATCGATTTCAAGAGTGAAAAACTCCTTGATACGCACTGTTTAAATATAAGAGCTACTATTCGTAAAACAAACGTTTAAAAATGAAGTGCGAAAATCGGAAAAAAGGCGCTAAAAAGTAAAGTATATCACCAAAATACGTTCAATTATGAAAATTAGTTCCGTTCCTTTCAACAAGTACAAGAACCCAAAGTTTCGTTTGATTCCATTAATCCTATCAAAAATAATCTCAAAATTTTAATCATGCCCCCGGCTCCGTTGCATATACTTACTTCAGCCCCTGCTATTTAGCACAGTCATTGGGCCTGGTTGTTGCACGCTACACCATGTCGATCATACTTATTTACGGCTTAATAATAATAATAAAAGCAACGTAATACCGATATCCCTTGACGTTTGTAATGCACTTGGAGTTATTTGTTTGCTGGATAAACTATGCAAAATTCACGCTCGCAAACATAACTTTATGGAATTTTAATTTCGACTAATTATCAGATCTTATTTAGAAAGGTCTGTGTGTGCCTTTTATATAAATAAATAAATAAATAAATAAATAAATAAATAAATAAATATATATATATATATATATATATATATATATTCGTGCCTGTACGCCTACATATGTAAATACGTATATACGAAAAGAGAAAAAAGGAGAGGGAGAGAAAAAAGTGAGAGGATTAAAGTGAATCAGGCTGAGTCGCCCACGCTGTAGTGGCGAAAACAAATAATATACAGCGAAATACACTTAATAATCATATTTCTCAATTTTTTCAATTAAATCAGAGCGATAATTTTGGGAAGTTTATTAGAGGGGGGCGGGGAGGGGGGTGGCGTTAAACACAAGCAAACGCGATAATAGCTGGATGAGTTTGCTGGCCTTTTATATTCCCAGATTCTACTGAGCCAAGGATACACTAAGAGACTCCGCGTGTGTGAAAGCTCAGAATACCGCGCGATAAGCTCAAATATATCTCCATTTACGCGTATAACGTGTGTCGCAATAAGAGACCTCTCCCTGCAAAGCGGACAGCAGCAGCAGCATCAGCATTACAAGATCGTGCCAGCGGGTCTCTGTCATCGCGGGCCAAGGGACCGGATGCGCTGGGCATGTGATATAACATATATGCGCCGCGCGGTGGGTGGACCGTTACTCTCGCTCGGCTCTCCTGGCCTGGCCAGCAGGACTCCTCTCTTTTTCTTCCTCTTTCTCCTTTCCTCCAGCCGACCATGGCAGCCGGGCGAAAGCAGTTTGCGTCCTGCATTTTTTTTATTCGACTCAAAACTCGCTGCCTTCTTTCTGTCCTCGTATAAGTGCACACATGCACACATACACACAGATACGTACACACATACTCGTTGCACGTACTTGTTCTTGCCTATACCTTCCGGGCAAATTCCCCTGCGTCTGGAGAAACTGCAACGTGAGTTCGGCTCTTCTTCTTTTTCTTCTTCTTCTTCTTCCTCTTCCTCCTTCTCTCGTTTCTCCTCTTTGCTGACTTTGCTCAGCGAGTGACCTTTTTTTTCTTCTCTTCGTATCGTCCGAGCACGGCTGCATCTCTCTCGTTGGATAAAAGCTGCAACAATTTATGCTTCGCGGTATCGCGCAAGGATTTTTGCAAAATTTAATGAGAGTATTCAGCGGTAGGGAAAATTTAACGCTGCTGTGTCTTCTCTCTTTCTCTCTCTCTCTCTCTTTTTTATACCTCGTCGCGTGGTGCATATTATAATTGTATACCTACAGATAATGCAATGAGTAAAAGTGTGAAAGTTTTTTAATAATAAGTTAACTTCGATTGTTGAAAAAAGTGACGATAAAAATTCAATTTTCTCGACTCTTAATGCTAATTAAAAAGTCAAATTGAATTTTAATCCTTTTTTTTCCTTTCCTCTCTTTCTCCTCTTTGATCATATTTATTCCTTTCTTGCGGTAAATTGTGCAAAAATTTTATTCACAAGCTTCAGCTTTTGTGTGTACGCGTGCAATACGCCCACCTTATTGTCATTGCAAGCCGAATCGTCGTTCTCTCGATGACTTTCCTCGAAAAACTTTTCTTGCACCGTTGAATTTGATAATTTACAGTGAGCTTACATACATTCTTTAACTAGCGTTATTACATTTTTTTAACCATAATTTTAATATGAAAAACAATTTTGAGGCGCACAACGACGACGAGGTTGTGTGTTATGCGTTGAAAATATAAAAGCCTTTTATTGTGAGGAAATTTATAAAGATTGTATCATACATATATGCGAATGGGCGAAAAAGAGAAAAGAAGAGATGAAGAAAATTAATTACCAAAGCAAAATCGTGGGTAATTCAAAGTTTTTATGCAGTTACGTTACAACGTACAATTATTAAAAACGCACGTATTTCTGCGAACGAACCAATAATAGTTTTATTTTTAATCCAATAATAAGATCATTATTAAGGAGTGGCGTCCATTGGTTAGCTTGCTCGCCACTAAATCAACGTTGTTCTAATGTAGCTGAGGTTCAAATCCCCCAGGCTGAGCAAAAAATCTTTTCTCCTAGATTTTATTCTCGATCGTATTGGAATCTGACATGCGTCCATGTGGTGAGGGTAAGGTGTCGAAGCCACGTCGACATGTGAGATATCCCAATTGAAATCAGCACGCTCCGACAGCTTTAAGCAAGGGGTTTTTCACTCTTGAAAAATCGATTTCACTGATTTCAATCGATTTCACTGATTTCAATCGATTTCAAGGCATTTTAAATGGCTCAGTAATCGCCGATTTCATATCAATTTCACTGATTTCAAACGTTAAAATTAAAATCGATTTCACGAGTGAAAAACTCCTTGGCTTAAGGGCACGCCTCAGACCTAACCTAAAGCAGTAGTCAATACCTAATCCTTATTTTGCAGTATTCGTCGTTAATTGACATATTTGATAAAATATTGTAATTTTTCGACAATTCTAAGGTAATTAAAATTGTCGGAAAACTCGGACATTTTGAAAAATATGTCAATTAACGATGAATACTGCAAAATACGAGTCTCTACGTCGGTATGATGCATACCCTTAAGATAGATTTTTTTCGCGCTTTTTCCCTTTTGGAAAATTTAGAAAAAGCAGATCTTAGGTGAATGCGAAGCAGATAGGAAAGAGGAGTTTCGGTCCTATAACAGAGAACTCAAAAAATTGATTTTGTTTTTATAAATTTTATGAAAAATCTTTAGATGATTATTAATATTAGAAGACTTGCTCTTTTGATTGAATAAATATTTTATCAACATATACAACCTTTCAAATTAGAGGTAACTTCGTTGGTTTGACAGCATATTTTAAAGGTGTATCGGTCATAAAAATTATTTGAGGTACAGCTGTAAAAAGCATTACATAGAACAATAATGTTACAGGTATATAAAACTTGATAAGTCCCACGACACTTTTTTATTTCGTCGGCTACGGACAAGAAGATGCCACAGATTTTTCCAAGCGAGATAGTGCCATCTCAAAATTAGAAGAAAAACAGTGACATTTCATATGCTATTAACATATGAAATGGCACTGTTTTGCCCGGAAAAATCTGTGGTACTTTTTTGCCCAGAAAAATCTGTGGCTTCTTTTTGCCCAGAAAAATCTATGGCTTCTTTTTACCCGGAGCCGACGATTTAAACAGTAAAAATATTTTTCTATAAGTTTGAGCCAATCCAAACCTCTTGGTTCAATGAATTTAAAAAAAGTTATATCGTTTATAGTAGATGGTAAATAAAGCCTATGAAGGTCAAGCTTAACAGATATACCTACATGTGTACACATACTGCAAGATACATTTCGATCGTTATATAGCCAACGCAGAAAGAAACATAACTTGAAATTTCATAATTTTCTCAAAGCAAAAAAGTTTAATGTACATTATGATCTACCATAGCACTGTGCTCGTACAGAGAGTACGTAAGATAATCGATTCTTAGGTCATTATTAGGAAGAGAATGTTAGCGCCCACATGAAGTTGCATTAATATTGTGAAACACAATCGATATTAGCTCGAATTAAATTAGAGTATACCTAACGAGATAGTTGCGTTAAAAGAGACAGAGAGTCGATCGCCTCGGTTAAAAATTAACGTTCTAGGTACCAACTTGATCGCAAGCGCGCTGGTGCACAAAAAAATTTAAAACAAAACCTAGTTAAAAAACCAAAGAAGAATAGCAAAGGGAAAAATGAAAAACTGTTGAAATCGAAAAATTAGAGAGCAGTAATGTGTGTGTGTGTGTGTGTGCGTGTGCGTGTGCATGTGTGTATGCGTGTGTGTGTGTGTGTGTGTGTTTGTGTGTGTGTGTTAATCTCCCGGCAAATATAACGAGTTCCGTAGCGAGTAGATATATTACACGCCTTTAGCTAGACGCAAGTCTGACTATACGACTCCAACAGATATGACGATGACATCATCAGCTGTGATTCTTTCTTTCCTTCCTTCTTCTCTTTCTCTCCGCCAGTTGGGCATGTACTTTTATGTATTCGCGCAGCTAGACGAACAACAACTAGTAATCACTTACTTCAAGGGCACATCAGCTGTGTCGCATCTCATTTTCTTCTTATTCGCTCCCTGTACTGAACTTGAAGAAAGAACGGAGATGTATGTTTACAGGGAGATGTATACCTATAAGGAGAGCGTCGTACATATATGCTATGAGAAGCTAAAGGGAGACTCAAGCTAAGGACTAGAATATAGAGAATAAAACGACTGCTAAAGGCTAAGGATAAAGGACACGAGCTGCTTTATTCGAGTTGCTGTGCGTTATATACGTAATAATTGTTTGACTACTTATACACTTTCAGTTCTATCATTTTGATTTACGTGAGCAGTGCGATAACTATCAAGAGAAAGAACGGAAATATTAAAATGCTGAATGTAGCTTGGACAGTATTAATATTACATTATACTCGACGATTACTCTTGATCGCCACACCTCTTACCTTTTCTTTTTATTTTATTTTTAACCTGTTGTCGTTGTCTCTCTACTCATTCTGCTATGATATACCTACCTAATTAGAAAGATAAAGATTCAGCGGATAACTTAATTCTTGCTATTAGGCTAATCAAGTATAATTCGCGAAATTGCCGATACTTGCCTTTACAAGATAAACATATTCATGGGTATATAAATAAACGATTATGTGTATGTGTGTGTGTGTGTGTGTGCTAGCTGTGTATTTTCAAATTTATAGTCTCGCGTTGAATCTCAAGTATAATTTAATTTTTCAAATCATTTTTTTATTTTCAAAATTAATTAAAGTAAAATTATAAAGAATTTTTTTTATCAAAAACAAAATTGTAGTAAGTCAAGGAAAAAAGACAGCATTATTTGAGGAGTTAATAACACCTTTATGATAAAAATATATAAAATATTATTATCATATACTGAAACTTTTTTATTTCAAGTTTCACATTGTGAGAAATTTTCACCTTTACTTGAATACATATACATAAATGGAAGTAATCCATGTGTCTGATCTATAAAAATATTATTGCACATTTGAAAAATATTGAAAACTATAATGTAATTATTTTTTTTCACTTGTTATTTAATTTAAAATCAATCGGTTGACTGAAATATAGAATAAAAAATTCATGCTCTTTGTAAAACTTATACTTATGGACGGTAGTAATATTTTAACAATTGATTTATTCATCACTACTTTATGTCTTCAACAGCCAAACAATTTTGACTTCAATGAAATTTGTCTTCTTTGAGTAAACTGTAGGTGAACGACACTTTTATTTTGGTCAATCAATTAAATTTGAATCTTATGACAATTGGAAGAAGATTGAATTTATTCAAATAATTGTTTAAATAATTTTTACATGTAAAATAAAATCTTTATAATTCAAACACACGAGTCCCCTTCATTTATATTGTGTACAAATAAAAATGAAGTGAAAAAGAAGGTTCAGCACATTAATAATGTATTTCTTTTTTTTTTTTGTGATAAAGGTATATGTAACACTTCTTAACTGCCCCTTTACACCAATCGTGTTAAACGTGAATGATAATAAATCAAATTTACGTACGATGAAACAATATTCCAACGCTTCTTTGTGATGATGAAGTGTCTTACTCGAGGCCGGAAACAATTGATTTCCGCTATGCAACGTCACTGCTATACACGCACACCCGTCCGCGTAACATGCCTGTAAAGCCTCGACTTTCACAGCGTGCTTAAATTAAATTGTGTGTGTGTATGTGTGTGTGTATGTATATATATAAACAGAAAATTCAAACGCGACGATTATTATGACTCGTGACTTTTACTCTCACGCGAGTAAAAAACAAAAGGTCCGAATTATAGGTACACAGCCATTAGCATAATACAAATGTCCAGTTGTGAAACGTAGTCTCGTTCGAGAAACAAAGAGAGAAAAATTGAGAGAGGGAAAGAGAGTTGGTCCAGGTTAGTCGCGTGTAGCTTATATTATAATATACAGCCAAAGAGAAGGCGATGAAGCAGTAGGGGCGATCGGCAAGAGTGAAGGCTCTCCAGCGAAGAAGGAGAGAGATGAAAATAAGAAAAAAAGTATGCATAAGAGAAAAGGGATATCAAAGCGAGAGCTTTAGAGAAGACAAAGCGAAGCTGAACGCGTGGCACACGTCTCTCTCTCTCTCTCTTTCTCACTCTCTTTTAGTCAGCTCTTTCTCTCTCTTATTCTCATTCTTGCCTCTCATATTTGTTCGCGTGACCTAAGCGTGCAGCTCATACACACATGCACGCATATGTATGTTTTATGTGTGTAAAAACGTCATATTTAAGTGGTTTTTTAAAAGTTTGAACTACTAAAAAAATTTATACTATGACCTTGATTAAAAATATTTTCTCATTTAACATTCAAAAAAGTACTAATTTGGTTTCTTGATAGTTTTTTTCAAAAAATTTTAATCATCACTAATGTTAATTTCAATTACAACTGTACCTTTTTTTAGATTTTGGCAATTTTTTTTCTAATTTATTTAAGCGTTGGGTCAAGTCACTACGTTTGAACAGTGCAAGCACTAAAGTTAAAAAATTAAAATATCAATATCAATGATAATTTGTAAGTTCATATCCTTGTGATTTTGAATCTATTCGATCGTTTTTAACTCGCCAGAGTTTAAACTAAAGCTTGATCTAAACTTTTTGAATCGAATTGTTCTATTATTTATTCAATATTTGTTTATTTAAACGTGAAATTACATCCAAAAAATACTTGATATAATAGTTACGCTTATATTTGAAAAATAAAAAAATGTGTAATTTCAAATCTCTGTAAATATGTTGTATGGATTTAAACAATCTTTTTGAACGCACAGAGATTTTAATTTCAGCTAGAAGCGATAGTGTAATATTATAATCTAATTTTAATATTCAGGTCTATCATTTAATATTGTAAGCTTAATTCAACTATTATAGAATAGCCCTACGCGATTTTAAGTTTAGCCCGCACATCCAACGTTTTTCTTAAAAAAAAAATGTATTTTTACGCATTCTAAATTTCAAAATTAAGAATTTTGTATAAGTCGAAGTGGTTGTCGTATAGCCAAAAGCTCAGTGGTTAACCCCATTTTATTGGAAATATATGTAATAAAAAGAAATTACAAGAGAAATAAGAAGAAATTTTAAATTTAACTCCCCATCACGCACCTTCCACTCTGTATAAACAGATTTGCAAGGCTTTACGACAGTGTCAAGTTTTGTCTGTCATGCGCGTAGACATAAGCGTCTAACGCAATGTGACGCGCACATGAGCATGTAAGCGAATGCTGCAAGTATATAAACGCGAACGCAGCGCGCGAATGCATGCGCGCGATATCCTCGAGCGCCAATTACTGCTGGCATATAGCGCCTCCCTCCCGCCCTCTTAGGCCGCTCGTACTCGGTGCATGAACGCGCGAGTAATAATAATCCAAGTAATTTCTCGTTTCCTCTACGACTCCACCACCACCCCTTCCCTTCCCCCAACCTCCTCCGCCATACTTTACCTCGTCATCATACTCGATCTTTTCTCAAGACCCTCCCGCATAAACGCACGTATGTATATCTGCACACACACACACACACACGCACAGGCTCTGTCCCTCTGATGCGTTTCGTCGCTCGTTTTATATATTATATGCGAACCTATATATACACGTCTGCGTGTAAACGGGCTCTCTCACTCAGTCTTTAACTCTTGACTCGACTGCTGCTGTCTCTTTCCTTACTCTCATATTATTACTGACCAGACGCATTCAAATGTTCGCGCATTTCAGCCTTTCTTATTCTTACACACACACGCACACACACTAACACACATACATACACTTACGTGCTCTCTTATTTTATTTTTCTTATTATTGCTGTTCTCCTCTTCTTTCTCTTCTTGCGCCCCAACCCTACTCTACAGCCGCATGCATGCATATCAGCAGGCAGTAGTAACAAACACAGCGCTTATGGGTTAGACGACCGGTTGAAAACTTATACAAATATATACCTATACAAGTTGCGCCTCGCTCACTTCATTTTACCTTGCATAGGTATGTAGGGGAAGATGGAGTATTTTGAGAACATGAAAACGGATTAAAATCAGAATTCAAGGATAATTTTGGAACGAAAAGAGATAATCGAACCAAACTTGGGGGACTTGTTCTAGATATTAAATCCCTTTTTTTCCCCAAAACCTGACTCATTTTTCTTTTTTTGAAATTTTTTTGAGTCGCTAACGAAAGCTCTAACGTTTTAACAGAGCGCATTCGAGTTGCGCACTATAGATTATTTTAAATTACCATTTCTAACGAACATTTTGCGCCCCCGACGGTTTCTCTAGCTTTATTCCTTGCTGAGATATTTGCATTTTAAGTGATGTGCTAACCAAAACTCAATGTTAAAGATGTGCAGCTGCTATATTATTATACCACTAAGCGGGGTAAAACCAGAAAAAAAGCGTTTTTACATAATTTAGGATGCAAATTGAACAATCACATCTAGCCAGCAGCCTACCGATTAAAGCTTTTTAGTCCGAAATAAAAATATTAAAAAACCAACAAGTTACAGCCAAAACAAAACCACTTTTCTCAAAATACCCCATCTTCCCCTATATGAGCATTTTCACATAATGAGGAAGTTATAAACAATTTTTTATTTAAATTCGTGGTACACGGTACACCTTCGATCCAGAACTTATTTAAAATATTAATAGAAAATTGAAATATTGGTCCCGCGTGAAATATTTGATGTTATACGTATTTTTTCACGTCAACCTTACTTTTATGATAATTTAAAGTCTATGCTGAAAATTAACAAAAATCCTGATTATTCACTTTTTTACCCAGGCGTTTTCAAAAATGAGATAGATCAGAGGTGTACTTTAAAGTAAAAACTAAAGCACTAAAAATAAAATTTAATTTGAGTGGTTATACATAATTGAAAATATAAAGTAGAAAAATTACACAAATTTTGCCAGCTATAAAAGTGATTTTTATACTTTGACCACCTGAAGTTTCAGTTCCAAATTATATTTTCTGTCACTTAAAAACTTAAATTAAAGCTTATTTTAAGTACATCAATTTGCACTTTGAATTATCTTTCTATTTTTCTTCGAAAAAATATAACGTTATTTTATAAAAATATAAAAAAAACAATTCAAATGAAAAAGGTAAACATTTAATTTGGTTTTTAGTTTCGTTGATTTTGAAATAATAAATAAATGGATTAAAATATGAGTTTAAAATTAATTTTACGTGATAAAGTACAAATTTAAAATGCATAAAGTTAAAATTATTTATCATTATTTCGTCGAGAATAAAAAAAGAAAAATTCGAAAAAAGAAAAAAAAATTTCGGGGTGGTCCCTGTTTTGAAATAAATTTCTTGTTCAGGAATAAGACAGCGAAATGTAAACGCGAATCGAGCGATCACTCGAAGCTCTCTGCGCGTGGATTCTCCAAGAGAGCACCCGTTCAAGCGACACATATGCAGAAAGAAAGAGAGTGAGAGAGAAAGAGTCCGTTGCATTACTTCCTTTGCAGCATATGAGACGGGGGTGGCATCGTCTGTTGACCCCTGAACAAGCAAGATGCCACGCTCTTTCTCTCTATATCTTTCTTCTTTTTCTCGTGCGCACGAGCCAAGAAAATAAGGACCGGTTCGGGGTCACTCCTTTTTTCTCCCCCCCTCTCTTTCTCTCTTCCTCTTCTATCTTCTTCTATTGTACTTCTACCTCTGACTCTCTCACAGCAGCTCTCCTCTCCTCTTCTTTTATGACTGGTCCCTTCTTCTATATACTTTTCTCTCTCGCTCACTTACCACATATATACCTATACTGTACACATACACACTTTTTGCTCCTGCATCTTTGTCTCTCTCTCTCTCACTCTCTTAGCCTTTGAAGCTATCTTTTTTATTTATACTAACACGTGTACGCGTATATATATATATATATATATATATATATATATATATATATATATATATATATATATATATGTTGTTT
>JAPYZE010004052.1:0-11479 GCA_030522805.1 Leptomastidea abnormis
GTGTCGCTTACCATATTGAAACGACGGTTCCCCATTTTTTTTTTTTTTTTTTTTTAGTTACACATAAAAAAAAGCGAGTCAGCAACGTTGCTTTATATGTATACCTATACACGATGTCTCAATAAATAAAGAAGAGAAAAGCTAAAAAGACGCAAGACCAAAATAAAACGGTAATTTCGTGGTAGCAAAAAAAAAAAAGGAAAAAAGTGCATACGCGAGGTAAGAAGTAAAAGCTCGCGCTACGTATAGCAAAGAGGAAGAAGTGAAGATGCGCTGAAGCAAAAGGGGGTAAGGTTGGTTGGACGATCGTATATATATATATATATATATATATATATATATACTGCGTCGTAATCACGTCGAAGTAAAAGCTCCAACGTAGCGTCGTCGGCGCGCATCTCTAATTAAGAGTCTACAATCCAAGAGTGGGGAGGAAGGGAGGTAGAGCTTCGTTTCTGGAGGCGAACCAGCTTTCCTGGCTCTTAATTAAGGAGTAAAAAAAAGAGAGTAACAAAAAAAATAGATACGTGGTAGCACGTGTGATGGGAGGGTGGGGTATATATTGCGGTTTTAAAGCAAGCCAAAATTTATCGTCTATGTAAGCATTTAGATAGGTTGTACAAGTATATATAAGAGAACATCTTAATTGTATTTTTCTATTTATTTATTTTTAGGGAGGTCCAGATCACGTATATCACCGCGGGCATCAGCGTTGATAAACTACGCGAAGAGATGCGAACGATCTGTGGCTTTGGTAGCCAAGGACCAGCACCAGATCAATTCACTATGAAATGGGTCGACGACGAAGGCGATCCCTGTCGTATCGTATCCCAGCAGGAACTCGATGAGGCTCTCAGACTTTACGAACTTGAGAAAGACACGGAGATAACAATTCACGGTAAGTACAACTATAATAATAGTATATATGAGATTACGCGTCTTATTATAATGGTTGGCTTATGGTGGGAAAGATTTGCTAAGAGTCTAATGATTATGATGGGACTATACTATACTTGCAAGCTTGAGAAAATGATTATGAGATATCTCGTTGAGTTTAAATATCTGCTTACGATTATGATGATGATGATGATGATGGTGGGTTGAATTAATGATTTATATGATGGTTGCGAGAGAGGTGGATAAATATTTTTAAATTTAAAATTATATTTGAAATTATTCAAATTTTTTTATAAGATAAATATTTATTGATATGTAGACTACTGAATATCGACAGAAAATGCTGTTTTCGATGGAAAAAGTAATTAATTTTTTTTTTTAATTATTTTAAAATAAAATAATTGTGAATTACTTTTTTTTTCAATCATGAAATTCTGTTGATGACTTTACCCAAATTAAAAATATTTTTAAATCAAAATAAAAATAATTGCAAACGCATAAATAAATAAAATTCGTAATATGAAAAAATATACATATTGCTTTCCAATCAGCTACGAACTACGAATTTATAAAAATACAATTACTAACTAGACTTATTGATAAATCTTGATGATATACATTATCTTTTTCCGAATTTAAATGAAAAAAAGTGGAAACTTACGGAACTACAATGATCTTCGAATCGTTCTTTGAAGAAAAAAAAGGTGGTTTCTTGATGAAAGAGTCCAGGATCACGAAAGAAAGCTTAAAGTTTGAACTCAAGTTGAGATCCAGTTTCAAGGGATAATGGATTTTCCGGAGCTAAAAGTCAAACGATCTTTCTCTCTTTCTCTTTCTCACGTGGTTACGATTTTTTTTTATTATTCTTTTCTTTTTCCAACCTTTTCGAGTTTATTTAATGATCTTACGATTTTCTTGGTTCTTAAAGGATATCAAGGAATTAAATTCTATTTTCTTGAAAATTCTTTGTTCTCAAATGGGAAGAACTTGAGTGATTTCGTTATAGAACGATTAAAACTTTCTTTAATATTTTAGTGAAGAATCAAATGGAGTAATTTACATTTACGTAATATATTTTGGTGAAAAATATATATTGTTTTGTATACATATGTGTGTGCTGAAAAGTGTATTTGATTCTGTAATCGAAAAGCATTTGAAAGATTGGCAAACAATCAGGAACATCATAATCACATTTATCTTCCTTTTGTACAAATTGTAGCCTGGGCTGTTTTCCAGCAATTGAGCGTCAATCTCGATTACTAACGTTTTTAGCTTTTGTATATTGGCAGCAAAACCAAAATCAATGACCAAATGCTGAATTAGTGAATTATTATTTAAGTATGCCAGAGCTTTATTATATACTAGTAAATTATCATACACGTCTTTTCTTTTTCAATGACTATAATTTAATTTATTTGAACTAAATTTGCGTTAAAAATTAACTTAATTTTGATATAAGGAAAGAAAAATTAAATAACTTTTTTAAAATTAAAAAAAAAAAATTTAAACTAGAACTCTACCATAATCCTTTCTTTTTATCAAAATATTATTTTTTTCAAGGAAGCCTTCCAAAATCAAAATTTCATGTTTTCGGTATTATATCCCTCTAGCCAGCTTCTACCAAGTCAAGCCAAAGCAAGAGATAGATAGAGCGAAAAGCCCTTTTTCTATTTTCGTTCCTTTTGAGAAGCCGTCGAATTGGAAAAAAAAATTCATGTTTATGGCCGGACACAGAGGCAACCGAGCAGCTTATCTTCCACCGGGAGAAGCTTAGAAAAAAAAGTTTACGAAAAAAGACCATTAGGTCGTCTATACGGCTACAGCAACGTTGAATTTACCTGGTCACTACCCTTTCTTCATCCATAGCTTTAAGATTTTGTTTTTCCACCGACTATACACCCCTTCAACGTTCATTTTTTAAATTTTATTTTATCCCTTCTAAACTCCGTCTCTCGTGTTTTTATTTTTTATTTTCAGTACGAATAGATCGAATGAATATTCACAAGAAAGAAAAATTGGTATATATAGATTCACATTCACGTATATACAGTCAATTCGAATATAAAAGTTTTTCAGTGCGAAAAAGCCTTTTTCATAGTAGATATATTTATAAGGTGGTGCTTCGATATCGTAAAAGGAGAAATAGGAAAGACGTTTTTATATCAGCATCTGAATCACGGCTTTAGCTCGCATCTCTCTCCCGCTATTCGATGCGATATATATCCAGTTTGATACTTTATTAGATATTTTTTAAGAATTTCTTGGTATTCTGAAATGCATCTCAGTATAGGCCTATATACGAATAAAAAACCAACTTTAACCAGTTTTAAAATCCATAGGATTTCAGCTGTATAAATTCGTTTGCAAAAATATTTTTGCTCAGCACTGTAGAACTTAAAATTCATCTCACTCGAAAAAAAAAAAAAAATTGCAACGCTGACTCTTACAAAAACATAAAAGCAGCCGCGTGTGCCTCCGATCAAACTTTACCAAACTTGTTCATCCACATCTTTATCGATTATAACTTACTTTAAAATCATGCACATTTTCGTTTAATATAGAACGATCGGTCAGCAGAAAATTCTCTATTATAACGATAATTACATCTAAGGCGCCACGCGATATTATCCAGACGTCTTATAGTTCACCCACACACGCAAAAATCATAAGTTTTACATACGTTTATTACATGTTCAAGGTTTTTGGGGTGTATATATTTAAGATTGTATTAATATAGCGTATAGGTGAAATACAATTGTTACAGCTAGAATAATATGATGGGATATTTTGAGAAAATAATTAGTTGAGAGAATTAGACGTTGGAAGAGAGAAAGAGAGAAAGATTGACGGGTAATTTGAACAAAATTACAAAAGTTTAAAGTACCGTTTTATCACGAACTTTAAAGATTCAAATTTATACCAATAAATAATTATCTTACACGAAAATAAAAATTTAGTAATAATAAAACCGTTATTTTTAATTTTTAATTAATTGCCATTTTTATATAATAATCAAATTAAATTTTTATTTACTATTTTTATTTTCAATCTTTTCTATTTAATATCAAACCTATTTTCTATTTTTACTCATTTCCCAAGTGATTTTTCGTAATTTTCCTTAAAGAAAAAAATTGAACAAGAAAAGAAGTGAGAATTCAATCACACCCAATCAAAAAAAAAAGGTTAAGAAGAATGAGTATAAGAAAGAGATATCAAGACATTGATTCTTCTTTAAAGCTTCCAATAAAAACGCATCAAAAAAAAAAAATCTGTCTTTTCAGCATTTCTCATAATAAACCTAGATAAAAGAACAATCTTTCTTTCTCTCCTCACTCTTATATACAATTTTAATTCATCCCCCAACTCCTTCATTAAGAAAGTCCAACAAACATCATTATAATATATCCCTCATTCAAATTTCTATTCCTCATTATACGATATCTCTCACGCTTCAGTATGTATATCTTAAGCAAAGAGCAAGAAATTGCTGAGAAAGTAGTTGTCCAGACAGCGATAGTGAAACTCTCATCTCTCTCTCTCTCTCTCTCTTTTACTACACCAAGATAAGAAAGTATTGATTTGCCTATTTTGCAGTGCACCCGCTCGATCTCCTTAGGAAGCTGTGCGCCAAGTCTTACGTAAGGTTATCAGGACAATAAGGGAAGGGGGAGGAGGTCGCAGACCAGTAAGATATAGCAAGAGAGAAAGGGAATAGGAATCTTTTGTTTGCTCTCTTCGTAACGACTGATATAATACCTGGGAGCTGCTGTAAGGAAGTGCAGATGTTAGAGAGAAAGACAAAAAAAAATAATGGTTTAAAAGAGAACGTTAGAGAGAAAGAGAGTCTGCAAGCTGCGACCTTGACCTAGACGTGTAAGGTTGTTTCTCGTTGTAGCTATATAGCAGCTCTATACTCTTTCGTCGACGTGTTCACGCGGCTTTTCTTCCTTGCACTATGTATGTATGTGAATATATGTGATTACTTTCTTGATTCACGTCCTCGTTCTCATCTCGTTGTTTTCTAGTTTATTTTATTTATTTTTTTTTGTTACTCCTTTTTATTTTTGTTTTTTTTTTCTTTATTCTCTACAAGCGTTAATCATCGTATGCTATTCTTATCATTGTTTCCGTTTGCTGTTATTGCAGTAGTTAAAAAAAGCAGAGAAACCGTGAATTTTGTTGGTAGGATATCCCATATTTTTTTTTTTCGTCTATTCATATAACGTTATCTCAATTGCATTTTTTATTTCAGATTTTTTTTTTCTTTTGAATATCTAGCTTTGGTTTTTCAGGAAATATTTTCGGAGATAACAAAAAATAATTATTTTTATTGGTGAAATAGGTTATTTTATGGTATTGCTTTTACTATTTAAAGTCTCAATTAACGAAAATTATCTTGTCATTCGTTTTTAGAGGAGAAAAAAAGTGTTTTTTGGTAATCGATAATCCTTGAAAATTTTATTTTTACAATTAGACATCAAAAACAAATGCCAACCTATTGATTAAAAAAAAAGTAGCTTTACAAAGCTGCTGTCCTTGCTAACTAACTTCCATCATGATTAAACAATAAGTCTCTGTTCAAATAAACCTGATCCAATTTTTTTTTTACACCCTAGTGAAAAAAGAGACCTATAATTTATTCTTTAATCTTATTTCCTGAACGAAGAAGAAGAAAAAGAAGACACTTACGTATATAGTAGTAATGGCTTTCCCGCGATCATCAAGCAACGTCAGCATCAATTAGATACGTCCATCCATGCCAACAAACGTTGGATGACTCATTTAAGAAGCTGCTTGTAGCTTGTATATATCTTATAATATACGAGCTCTTCGAATTGTCATACGCACGTTGTTAGCTATAAGAGTAATAAAAAAGAAATGATGCATCCAGAAGCATCGTAATATAATTTTTGTTTGCTGTACAATTCTGATCGAATAAAATATTAGCATGTGCATTATACTTATTATGATTTTTATATAATTCTTGTATTGCAAGTTTAAAAAAGCTCTAGCTTCCTTAAGTTTTTAAACTTTTATGTAAGTAAACGTGATTTTTCATTTAATACCTTCAATGAAAATCTTAGAATATGAGTAATGAATTGAATCAGCCTCAAAGTTGTTCAATCGGTTTTACTTCCTTAATGCTCATATTTATGATTGTTTAGTCATTAAACTTAAATACACACGTACGTATAGTACTATCTTTTTGTCAGAAATTTTATTTTAAATTTATTTTTAATTTCAATTAAGAATAAAAACCTTTTTTTTTCTAAATATTTTCAAAATAAAATTTTGATAACAAGATAAAAATTGCATTTTGAGATTTATATTTACACAACTAGTATATAGTCAATTTATTGCGAGTGACGTTTTTTTTTTTATCAGAATAGGATATGTATTTTTCGAATGAGTAATAATCGATGATACGACTATATGCTGTCAAGCGATCAATGACAGTTTCACAATTTCATATCTTTATCTAATAAATTAAAGATTGATTTTACAAAAGCATACATGTAAGACTATTGAATTATTATATCAGAATTTTTTTACTTTATTTTTTTTTTTATTAACTTTTCAGTTAATTTATATAAAAAGTAATAAAACTAGTTATACTTATAAAATCTATAAAACTAAAGCTAAATGTCTAACATGTTACTTTTTACTAGCTAAGATGAAACCATCTCAAAGAGAAAAAGAGTCATAGGTATAGCAAAAGCCTTCAGATTCACATACATACATTAAAGAGAAAAAAAAAGTATATAACAGTCATACCAAATGGAACGTCTCGAAGACACCCTTGACTTGTATATAGATGCATTAACGCAACGAGACTCAAAGTACAAGTAAAGTAAAATAGTAGTAGAAAAGAAGGGCTGATGCAAGGGAGTGTATGGTATGTATACGTGATCCAAAAGTCACGTAGCTCCTTGAGCAAGGGCGTACCATATAACCCAGAAAGTAAAGTGATGATGTGTGTAATATGTGTATATCGCGTGACCGTCGGTCCATTAGCTGATGTGTTCTCTTCTCTTGTTTCTTCTTTTTCTTATACACTACTACTCTTTTGCTTTTCTGTTGAAATGGATTGAGATATATATTTTGATACTTTGTAATTATTTATGTATGATGGAGTTGCAATAAAACTGATGATTATTAATTTATATAATTTAGCTTTTAAATTTTCTATTATCTTAAATCTAATATTTATACATTTAATTCTTTAATTTTCTGATTAAAACTAATATATAATTTATGGAAAAGTATTAACAAAAAATCGATAGCCTTATTAGTTATTACGAAATAAAACTTAATCTACTGTGATTTGCTCATATGAAATCAACTTTAATTTTCATCTCTCCGTTAATTTTAGACACAATTTTCTCGACTCTCAATCGTCAAAGCGAGCGGTGTTAAGATCCAGAAAAAAAGACACCAAACCAAAGAAAAATCTTCAAGATTTCATTTGACTCTTAAATTTTCTCTCTCTTTTTTTCTCATGAAATTAAAGCATCAGAATAAAGAAGCAATATCCATCATCCAGATTTCACGAGCAGTAGATTATTCTCCCTAGTGACTATATCTCGATAATAAGCAGCAGTAGCAGCACAGTACAGTCACAAGCGAGCTTTCGCTTTATCGTCTAGCTTCTTCTCAACAACTACGACTATACGACGACGCGCGTCTACTTTGTGATGTATTAGAAACACAGGCTACCCTGTAGGCAATTATTTCTACTCAAAAGAGCCACTATATTAGAGAAGCCTCTCGATACCAGCTATACATAAATCTGTCCTCTTCTTCTATCTTCTCTAGTATATATAGGAAAAGCTCTTTGATACTCATCGGCTTTTACTTTTTATTTTTACACGCGATACACGCGACTACCCTTTAAGGAAAGCTGGTTGCTCGATGCTATACTGCTTTTCTTTATTGCTTTATTAGCTTCACCCTTTACTAAATCGGATTTCATTTTCATACACCAGAGTCTCGATAAAGCACACCAATTTTTGAGGTATAGATACAGAGAAGATATTATTGTATATTCTATTGTCTTTGAATCTAAATTCGTAAATCTATCGACGAACTTGCGATTTATCGACAAAACTCATAGTCAATGCAAATATAAGCATACAAGATTTCCATCTTTTATATGATATATCGTATGTTCATACGCAAAAAAAAATTTTATTTTCTCTCTTCCCAAAAAGTAAGTGGGCTTTAAAAAATTCAACTCTCTCGCTTACTCTTAAATTCTTCACTCTTTTGTATATTACTGCCAAAGCGTACGCTTCTTTTCTAAATTTTTATTTTACTCAGCTTAAAACGAGACCTAAAACACTCTACTATAATACCATTTATCTTATATATATATACTTCTATACATTGCGTAAGAGAAAAACTCTTAAGAGCCAGAAAAGTATCTAACGTTAACCGCACGAAAGTGAAAAAGAACAAGTTTTCTATATGAGCTTTACAGACTTTATATAACTATAGCTCAGTCCAATTTACCAAAATAAAAAAAATAAAAAAAAATAAACCTTTTCTAGCGCCATAAAATTTGCCAATAATAGACCCTCCTAAATTTTATCCCGTGAGCTCAAAATTTCATTGGCTCAACTCCATAATTCACGGATAAAACGTTTCCATTACTTATACCACCCTCTAAACCCTATATACCATTGCTGCTGCTTGCACACGTTGTGTTACCAAATCTATTGGGCAAGAAAAGGGCAAGTAATACATGTTCGTTATAAAATTGACCGGTGTATGTATGTACATATATATAACTTTCTTGGATATTTGATCTGTATTAGTCTATATATAGTTGTAATGATCCAAAGTACAACACGCGACTTCACTATCGTGCGTGTTGATAATAATCGACTGAGTTAGATGCTATTAAGACTGCGCGAAAGCTTATCTTCAGGCAAAACGTCATTTTGATGTTTTTGATTGTTTTGATATATTGATGATTTTGTGGAAGTTTTATTGATTTTGCGAATTATTTATTTGATATGATGGTGATATGATTGTTTTGTTTTGTAAATTATGTGTAAGAAAAAATATATGCAGTAAGTTAACAATACTATGATTTAACAATGATTATTTTTTTTTTCAATTGTCATCAAAAAGTGCAATAATTAAGAATATTTTGTTATAAAATAAAATCACATCTAATCAAATTTGATATTAATTGCTTATCATTAAGAAAGGATTAGTGCAAGCAACGAAAACGTTAATTGCCGTTGAACGTAATTATTGATTTATTGATTATGTAATTATAATAGTTAGGCACGTGAGCGAGTTAATGTTGCACTGTCTCTTAGAAGCTTGTTTATCATATAAGGTATTTTCAATTTAATGAGATTAATTGAAACTTTAGTTACAATAATTCAGCTGAATATATATTATTTTTGAACTATCAAAAACAATGAAATAATTATTATTAAATAAAAAGTTTAAAAATAATAATTAATCGATAGTTTATTATGATTTAATTTAAACCGACAGTACATATCGTAAGCTTTAAGACTTTTAATCAAAACAAAATAATTACAAACTTGGTGTTCGCGAAAGTGCGTGGGGGAAAACACATTAGAAGCTCCTAAGGATATATATGACGTTGTTGTATCATCCAAAATGTTAGTACAGCTAATTTAAGATACAGAATTAAAGGTATATAAACGTTAAGTAAATAAGCCGGATCAAAATGGCTTACGTCTCAAAAGTTTTGACTGGGAATGTATATATTTCGGATTAATACGGATAACACTGTGGCGTTTTATATTATATTTTTTTTTATATTTTTATTTCTTCGTACACCCTCTGGAATACATCTGGAAAATAAATATTTATTTAGAGAAGTTACATACTTTAAAAAAAATAAATTTATTTAAAAAAAAAAATGTAAATTATTATTTATATAATGAACTGGTATATTTGTAAACTGAATAAAAGTGTAAAAAAGAAACTAAGCTATAGGTATCAAAATATAAAAAGTAAAAAAATTAATTTTAAAATAAAGGTCATCTTTGTAACTGTTCAAAAAAAAAAAAAAAAAATTTGCACATTTATTCCCCCAAAGCTCTCCTAAAAAGAAGCAATTAACCAGCCTCAATTCCGAAAACAATAAAACGTCGCCAGAGTTTTACGCTTAATACATCATACAAGCAAACTCTCCTCTCTTACTCCCTTCAACCCCCTTTCCACACTTGTACTTACTAACGAGTTTGCGTGAAAATGAAAAAGTCCGCATAGTAGCGTACGTCGTATTAGAGCATATACAAATCCTCGCACATACACACACACACACACACATAGTCGAGTTTCCTGACGACGATTAAGCAATAACATTCACGCTCGAAAGCATGACAATCACCATCACCACCACCACTACTACTCCTCCAGCCCAGCGGCTCGTTTCTAATTAATATCAAGCTTTTGCCGGAAAAACAGTGAGATATAGTTATATATCCATCCTTACCCTGTTAATTCTCGAACCGAGTCGTTGCGCTTCCGCGCTTACACACACATGTATATACACCAGGTTACCTCTCTTTTTCTCTTCGTCAAGCCTCGATGCTTTGATACTGCATATAGCTATATACACAAAACCTATATGCAGCTATATAATAGACGACGAGGCTTTTTGCAGTAAACTCAGACTATATACTCATGTACGAGTACGTTTTGCGGGCTAAGGTTTTGTGTCTTATCGCGTATATGTGGTACCTATGTATATATAGTAGATGTGTCGCGTTATTTTTTGGTCTTCCGGCTTTTTGGCTAGGATGCAGAAAGGAAATTTTCGTCCAACCGGATATACATATACTGAGCTTTTGTATCTATAGTTTGTATCTTTTCTGTACTTTTCTTCTTCCGACCTGATTTTAAAGTAAGATATTTTAGAGATCCTTTGCGGTTGATGTTGTTTTTAAAAAGGGGGTATGTGTAGCGATGACGAGTTTGATATTATACATACTTTTGGTTTTAAGTATTTTTGGATGTTATGGGAAAATAGCTAATGTAATACTCACAACAGATGTATTTTATTTTAAATTTTATTGTAATATGTATGGTAAAAAAGAAATTCAAGAGATCAATATTAATATTTGTTTATTGTATAAGCAAAAGTTACGTTATATTATTGTATGTATGTATATAAGTAAATATAAAAAGAAAAGTTCAATTTTTGATTACGAAGTAGTTTATAGATCAAATATTGCAACTGTATACATTTCAACTCCATTCCAATGTTTTTTTATAAATACGATCCATTGCCAGGAAAGTAAATCAATTTCCGATATATTCCAATTAAAATTGCCTTGTGCAAACACGTTTGCATAAGAGAAAAGAAAAAAAAAGAAAAATATATTCAATAAACGAATAGTAATATAAAAGACAATAAACTTTATGTCACACTATAAAGCTTCACAATATATTTTTATTCTAAAATATTCAATTAAAAATATGAAATACCTATAAATAGTAGATTACGACACGTGGCCAGAAAGTTCGAGTTCCCGGCCTGGGGGTTATGAACGGCCGAGGCGAAGCCGAGGCCGTCATAAACCCAGGT
>JAPYZE010004053.1:0-14337 GCA_030522805.1 Leptomastidea abnormis
TATATGTATGTGAGTGATTCTCTGCCAACTTAAAGCAAAAATTTTTTGACCCCCTTTTTTTATTGGCGCTTTTTGTTTGAGAAAGTGTCAGTAGTTACCCTAAATTTTTTCAGATTTTTTTTAAGCCCTTCTTTCGAATTTACAGCAGTACCAATATTCAATATTTGGTCAATTTTTCATTTTTACCCAAAATTTAAGCACAATTTTAACATAGAAGGAAGCATTTTAGCAAAAAATTGAAAGAATACTTTTTTGTTGGAAATTTTCTCTACTTTTCGAAAACCTTATTTAAAATTCATTTTTGAGTAACTTTTAAGTCATTTTTATGATTATTAAGTTGAAAACGTTAATATACAAAAACCGCTCAGAGCTTTTATTACCGGTATTGCACTAAAAAGAGAGTTTTTTCATGTAAAAAAAGTTCTTTTATGTTTCAGAATGTGCAGAGGTACGTATGATGGAGAAAAACTTGAAAAAAACCCACAAAAATAGGCCTTATTTTATGATTTTTGCTGATTTTCAGCTCTTGATGTTTTGTTTACAGCACATATGTATATGTTAATCGAAAAAAAGTTATATTCAATATAAAATTTGCATATCCAATCAGTAAGGACCTACAAATCCTTTAAATTATGAAATTAGGCCATCAAATTTCTCATTTTTTCTCACTATTTTACCTGTAATTTTTTTTTTAAAATAGATAGAAAAATGACTCAAAAAAGAAATTGAAGTACTTAAAATTAGCTTCAATTTGGCTTTCTAAGCGACTGAAAACATTGTTTAGAAGCAAAGTTACAGGGAGACAAAGTATGAAAACATAATTTTTTTTATTTTTTTTAAATTTTTTAGGGCTTAAAATTTTTGTTACGTTCTGTAGTTCAAAAGTACTATTAAGATTAATGTTCAAAATCTGATATTGCAATGATATTTAAGAATTTTAATCATACTTTGGGCCTTTTTTAATCATACCCCGGATTTTTTGGATTTTTTTAATCAAGCCCCGGTTTTTAAATTCTATTTTAAAACTAAACCATTGCATTTAGTTAATCAGGACAAAGTGAATTTTGTAGCAAAAATCAATACCTTTAAAATCCTTTGTGTCCGGAATAAAAATATTAAAAATTAAAAAGTTACAGAGGAAAGAAAAAAACTTTAATCAAGCCCCTCCTATACACAGCTTTTATACGTTAAAGAGCGATTCAGTTCTAAAAAAAAATTAAATTATCTTACTAGGCAACATGCTTAATAAAAAAATTTGTAATATTATTGTTTCACTGATCGCGAAAGCAAGAAGTTTTATTAAATAAATGTATTATTTATTTTGCTTTTGCAAATTTAATTTCATGTTGAGTTTTTTTATTGACTTCTTGCGTTTTAACCGTTATACACTGAAATAGTTTTGATTAATCTTTTCCATAAAAATAATTAATTAGAAAAATTATTTAGAAAAACAAAAATTTTGCAGTGCGTAATTAACTATTTTAGCGACTCCTTTCATGTCAATAAAAAGGTCATTATTTACCGGTCGGGAAAAAATAAGATAACTTGCTTCTGATATAACCCTTCTTTTTCCTGCACTGCACAAGCTGTTGTCTGAGATTTCTCTATAATAAGTATACCGCATTTTCCACTGAACGATAAAAAATGGGCCATTTCATAATGAAAATGACAAGAGCAGACGGTATGTAAAAGAGTTTGCAATTTCTTAATGGATACTGACGCTAATTGCAAATGCGGTCCTTGAGCTAGAGTCCATTTGCTGTCTGAGGGGAAAAAGCTGGGCAAGCTCAAGCGCGACAGAGTGGACCAGAATGAAAGTTTAAATCAGCTTATCTTTCGCTAGACTTATATACATGCACAATGCGAGACTGAAGTTTGTCTTTGGAATACTGATGCGAGAAAATTCATTAATTATACGCAAATGAAAATGCCGTTGACAAGAGCTGGTCATAAAAAATTTTACTTTTCAAACGGATTTGGTGCTTATCCAACAAATAATAACTCAAGTTTTAAGACTTAATCTTTGACTTTATATGCGTAAATATCCAATTGTGCCTGACAATATGAAAAGTCTACATAAAAAGCAGACAATCTAACGGAACATTGCTATAATGCATTTCACAATTTCACTACTATTATTGAATAAATTACAAATTTTTTCAAAGTACAACTATGTATAATATGAAAATTTTATTACTTTGAGTAAAACCTTGAACATTTGTTTAACATAATAAGATGATATGAAATAAAATTTCTATAAATGAATAAACTAGTTCAATTCATTAATTAAATTTAGATTTTGTGACTGGTTATATTTTATATAAGTTAAATGCATCACTTAAGTAAGCCAAACATTAATTTAAATGTATAATCGAATTATTGTTTTAATATACTTATTAAATAAACTATATTTTGTACGTATCTATATACATACACGAATAAGTGCTTACTCTGATTAAGAATTATTTTTTTGCGCACGGTTTTTAAAATTGCAAAATAGTTATTTTCGTAACAAGAGCGCAAAAGGCATCATTCCCGCACGAGTTGTGATCACCACGCACGAGTCATCGGTGAAGCCATCGCACGAGTGTGCAGACCGATCCCACGAGTGCATGTAATAAAATGCTTTAAGTAAGCGATGGCATTGTAAGAAAAAAAAAAAAATGATGCAAGGAGACAAAAGTAGATACAAAGAAAAAAACCGCTGCCAATAATTTGGCAGGAAGCTTCCTTAAATAAATATTTATTCCATATAAATTTGAAAATTTTTATTTTTTTAATATTTTTTATGAATTCTCAAATTTATATCTTTTAATTAATCAAATTACAATACATTTAACGACACTTTCATGACTAAAAATTGATAACTATATAATTACAAAGAAACTAAAAAATAAATTAAAGCATTTTTCTCTCTAAAAATGCCTTTTATCAGAAGAAAACTTTATTCTCTTTTTTTTTTTTTTTTTTTTTTTTTTTTTTTTTTTTTTTTTTGTTTTGTATTATTTTACATACGTAACCTTGAAATAATTTTAGTATTTTAACAATAACTTAAGATTGACATAACCTAAATAAAAGAAATTAAAGTTTTTTTTTTCTAAAAGATGCCCTTGTCCGAAAACTAAAAATGAAAAAAAACAATTGAAGATCGCTAAAAAAAATTAAAAAAAAAAATTCTCGGCCTGGCCTTGATAACCCGCAGGCCGGAGACTCGAACTTCCTGGCCATGTGTCTAATATACTATCAACACAGTTTATAAAAAAAATTTTTCCGCTCAATCACAAGACTTCCTCTTCGAGGAAGCAAAATTATGTGCGAGTGATTGAAGATCTACTACGAACCTAATCAGAAGAAAGCGACAAAATATCAGTGGAACCGAAAGGGCTCTTGGAGTCAAAAACAAATCTTTCTCTGTCTCTCTTCAGGAGGCACTGATCCCTAAGGAGTTTGTTTCTTTTTTTTTTGTTTGGTAAAATAGTAAAATAGTAAATAGGTATGCGGTTATTCACGTTTGCGCTCTAAAAGCTGTGGTGGTAAAAGGATCTCACAGTGTAAAGAGGACCAGAAAGAAAGAAAAGGAGGTAGAGAAGGACGAAGAGTTTGTCATCGAAGCGTCTCCCAACGTCAAAGCAGTGCCTCGCCAAGCTCCTGAATATTTGAGGTTGCGCTTCCTCGACCTTGAGCAGCTTTGGTGCAGGCAAATCGAGCTCTGAAATGCTGGCAGCAGTACGGAGTAAGGATAAGTGCGGTGAGAGGAAATAAAGTGAGAGATAGAGATAGGAGGATAGGAATGTAAGGGTTGAAACATTATTCTGGTAGGTGCAACTTTAAACGCTTATGCCTTGTGTCTTGAAGATACGATCCACGTCACAAGGTTTGAAGGAGTGGTCGTGCGACAAATTATGTCGGCTCCAAAGCAAGTATCTGAATAGCTCAAAGACAAAGAGTTTGGTCGGATTGACGTACCAAGTGGATTTTATTGAATGAATAAGTAATTTGAAAGTGTAGTTTGTTAAGTTTTATTATGAGTTTGTAGCTTTTTTGGTTCTTGATTATAATTTTATGATTTTTAATTATAGTTGAAATAATATTTTCTTCATATTATCTAAAATAAAAAAAAAATGTGAATATTTCCTATGAACCAAGTAAGATTTACTGTTTCTAGCAAGAAAAGAATAATATGTTAATTTTACTTAATCTATACGTAATTTTTGCACACGAGTCGTCAACGAGGCCGTGGACGAGTGCAAGAAGATTGCACTATAGAGAAGATAACGTGCACTCGAGTGGTAAACATTATTAATATTTTTTGCAATGAGAGCAAAATTAAATAATATTAGTTCAAATTGTATGAAAAAAAAGTATGTGCATGTCTAGAAGCGGTAGGGAACGAAGAAAAAACAAAGAAATAAAGATGTGTTACAAAAAATTTTTAATTTTTAAATTGAAATTTTTTATTGAGATTTTCAATTTAAAATTTGTAAGAAATTCTACCATATTCTACGTCAAACTTTAAGAAACTTTATTTGTCATATTTTACCAGAATGTATATTTTGGAAATTGAAGGAAACCTTATTTTTTGTATGGTGCAATTCAAGGGTCACAACTAGAGCACTTTAAAGTAAGAAAGTGATCTTTAGTGCAACTTGATAAAAAAATTACAAGTAAATAAAAATAACGAATTGTTTAGAAGCAAGAAATTTCAAAATATACCGTGTAAATTATCAAAATTTTATTTTATTCAAATTATAGACACAGAATATTTTTTAAACCATTTATAACTATAAAATGTAAATGGAATATAAAAGTCAAAAATACATTTATTAAATGATATAAGCTTTCATTTTACAATAAGTTATATCCTATGAATTTGTTTTTGCAGTAAGTAAAGCTATTTATTGAAAATTCATACTTCAACTTCAAAAAAAGTCGATGAAAAAATTTTAAATAAAACAGACGTTTTCCTTTCTTCTTCTCGTCCAATAAAATTTGCAAAGAATATTTAAGATATCCTTTCGTAAAAGGGAATTCGAACACAATAGCTAAAATGGGTTGAAGCTATTGTAAGTCGAAACGGTTATCGATTCTATGCTTTATTGGTGTAGTTAAGAAAAAAAAGTAGAAATAAAAGTTGAGTGATTCAAGAAGCTGATCAATTATATACACAAAGAAAGAAATAAGAAGTGATAGATTAAAAAAATAAAAAAATAGAATAAGATAAAAAATATAAAATGAAAAGAAAAATAATAAAAAAATACAAAAAAAACAATTAAAAAAGTTAAGTAAAAAAATGAAAAAAAAATAAAAAATAAAAAATCCCGGGGGTATAAATGGGTCATGTGACCGACGGTAAGAACGAAGCTCTACAAAAATAAGCACTCGTGTAATTCTGTGAAAAAAGACGAGTACAGTACTCAAGTTAACAGAACTTCGTGAGTACTGCACCTGTGTAGTGCACTAAATATATATATATATATATATATATATATCTTAGTCGCTTTAGGATTGTGCCGATACTTTTATATTTTCACAAATATGAGAATTGACGGTAAACAACGAAAAATCGACAATATCGGTAACTATAGTTTTAGGGTTGGTTATAAGGAATTCCCTTAAGTAAAATAAATCGATAATTAAAATCATTTAACTTATCTATCATTACATAAAAATATGTCGGAACAAACTCTGAATTTATTATCAACTGTGAATAAAATAGAATAATCTGCAAACATTTTTAATTATTTCATATCAACCAAAAGTTTTTGTAAAAATAATATCACTGAAAAAAAAAAAAAATTCAAATAAATTTTTAATCAAAGGAAATTTAGTGCATCAAATCTTGTCTCGCATTGCGTCACAAAGCATTGATTATGTGTGATTGTTCCGTTCATACTGCTCGTAAATTTTCTTGGTGGCTTTCCTACAAAAATCGCACGTGTAAAGCTCAGGATAAAGATAAAAAAGAACGAAAAGGACAGATAAAAAAATAAAACCGCTAGTTTTACTGTTCTTTCTTTTTCGTTTGTAGAGGGTGAAATTCGCGAGACACGTGGTCAAATAAACTATAGAAGAAGAAGAAGGGTAAAAAGAAAAATCTCACGCGTTGGCATGATAAAGAAAAAGAAATTGAGATAGAGAGAGGGGGAAGGCAGAAACGTGAAGCGCAAGTCTAGCATTCGAAATCGACCAAGAGGAGAGTAAAAGCGCATATTTGGCAAGCAAGCCACGCTTGTGGTTAGAAGAGCGGGGGACACGATTGATCGGCGGTGGAATATAGCAGTGAGTGAGTCGTGAATTAAAGCCTACGCGTGAATGCAAAATGCTTTGGGTCCTAAAGTTTACGACTTTCTTTTTTGGATGCTACCTTTTTTTGTTTCTTCGCATCATATACATGTATTGATATTAGTATAGCGTTATATGTTGATTTTATAAATTGATGTGACTAATTATCATTTGATTACCGGCTTTCGTTTTGCATGGACTGGTTAAGAGTGTGGAGACTTGATGAGCGCAAATAGTTCAACGTGTCTTTTTTCCAGAGATTATAAAGCACTTATTGTTTACTGTGTTCTGAACTATACAGAAATTTAATTCAGATGTTTTATTATTTATAATAAGCGCAAGCTTTGGATGTATAAAATCATAGTACATGAGATCTCTGTAAGAACTCTAGACTGTTTTTCAGTCCGAGTGAAATCTATCCAAACACAACAAAATTACACTGCTTCTATTATAATTTTATACCTAATTGATTCTCATAATAATTCATGAAAAAGTATCACATAATTATTATAATATTTTATTAAATCATTTAACACCACAGCATAATGTTATTGGATTTATATAATATACACTTCCGATTAAAAATATTTTTTGAAAAATATTAATGAAAATTTTAAAACGTTAAGCACGTAAATGCACAATTATGCAACCCACAAATGCACATAAAATTCAATAAAAATTATTTGATCATAAGATTATGCATAGCGTCCTAGCAATCATTTTACCGAAGCATTACTGTCAATGGAAGATTTATTCAATAAAAAAGGCTGCCAAGTATTTGGCAGAAATATTACTTAAATAATAATTTATTTTTTATTCATTTTTTGAAAATTATTATTCTTTTTTTTAATAAAAATAATATAAATGAAGTGAATTTCAAATCAAAATATAATAATCTAATCGATTTTTTGAATAAACTGAGAAAATACTTTTTCACATTTTTTTCGAAAACTTACGTATAAATATATTTAAAATTTCAACCACAAAAAGATAATACAGCTAATATCTGGTAAAAATTTCAAATTAATAGCTTTTAAATTATTAAAGATAAATAACCTTAAAAAAATTTTACTATTTGGACAATAACTTTAAATTGACAAAACCTACAAAAAAGTAAAAAAAAAAGAAATCCAAGCATTTTTTTCTCTGAAAAATGCATTTTGTCTCTTTACAAGTTGTGGAATCCGTAAAAATTATTTTTCCGTGAATAAAAAACTCTGGCAAGTATAAGTTGGTTTTCATAATATATTAATAGTATATTACGCACCTAGGCAGGGAAAGTAAAGAAGGTCCCAGATCACCAGGATATTCACGCCCGAGGCGAAGCCAAGAAAGGCGGAAACCTGGTGATCTGAGGCTTCTTTACTCTCTGCCGTGGTGCGTATACGACTTTTCCGTCCGAAGCAGCCAGGAAACAACAACTTCCTTTCGGGCAGCGGCTGGGAAGTTGGCGTTTCCCGGCCGGAGGACGGAAAAAATCATTGTCTATACATTTTTAATAATAAATAAATTTTAGTTTTTGCTATTAAATTAAAAAAAATTGTAAATAAAATGTTTTTATAAATTTTTAAAATAAAAATAGAATACTTTTTTTAAAATTTTCAATATATCGACGCATCGTACGAAGATCATCCTAGCTTAAAATGTTATACGAACGCTAGCCTAGCTTGCCGCGATGAGTGGAAAAGTAGCCTAGGTTGCCGCGTTGAGTGGAAAAGCAGCCTATACGTTGCCGCGTTGAGGGAAAAAGTAGCCTAGGTTGCCGTGTTGAGTAAAAAAGCATCTTAACTTGCCGCGTTAAGCGGAAAAGCATTGTAGCTCGCAATATTGCGAAAAAACCTATAGCGTAGTTCTGAGGCTCATTGAAGAGAGATCCGCAAGATTGCGAGCAGTAAACGTTGTAACAACCAGTTAAACCGTATGCGTAAGAATAAAATGTATATATAAATAATTACAAGTATTAAATCAATAACAAACATGATTTAGCTTTTATAAAACAAATAAAGAAGTAATTTGAATCATAAAAAATAAAAAGTAACATATCATTAAAAAAATTTGGTCTCAATTTCCTGCAATAAATTTCTTACTTATTTTTTTTTTAATTTTTATAACAAAAATTACTTCATATTTAATAAATGAAGATTATATAAAATAATTATAATTTCATTATTTTATTTACAGAGTAATAAATATTATTTTTTGTAATTTCGTGCGTAAATTTGAATTTTACGTACCGTTTTGGGTGTGTAAAGTACAACTTTTTGACACGGTGCGACAAAAAACTTTTTCGCATCGCACTCTAGTGCGAAATAGATATTTTCGTAACAAGGGCGTAAAATACGTCTTTTTCGCACGAGTAGTAATCACCACACACAAGTCGTCGGCAAAGCCAACTACGAGTGTGTAGGGGGATCACACGAGAGCGAAAAAGGCGTACGCCCGAGTTGCGAATGATATTTTTTGTAATAACTGCGGAAAATTCAATATAATTGTCATATAAAAGTACATAATAAAAAGAAAGTATGTGCGAGGTCCAGGGGCGGCAGCCCCGGTGGGGGTGCAGGGGGCGAAGCCCCCACCGGGGTGTGGGGGGGCGGAGCCCCCCACAGTAAAACAAAAAATAAAACACTGTTTAAAATAAAAAAAAATGAAAATTTAACACTTTTTTTTACACAAAATATTTTTTACACCTTTTACAATTTAATATTTATTACAAATTTTCTGGTTTTCAAAAAATAAATAAATAAAGCAAAATTTTACTTTTTACTATTTAAAATTTATTACAAATTATTTTTTTTTTTTAAATTGAAATTTTTTACAATTTAAAGTCGTTTAAAATTTTTTATCTTTATAATTTAACATTTTTTATAATTTAAAATCTATTACAAATCAATATATTACATTTTAAAATCTAAATCTTATTACTAAATATTTTTTTTTCAAAAATTAAAATCTTTACAATTTAACATCTTTTACAAATCAACATCTTACAATTTAAAATTTACAAATAATACATTTTAAAATTTTTACAATATCTAATAATTTTTACAATTAAATAATTATAGATTCAATAATTTAGTATGAAAGGAACTGTTATAAATTAACTGTAAACATAAATGTTTATTGCACTCCACAATTAAGATTCATTGAGAAATTTTGATTGTTAGGCCTATTACGGTTATCAGTATCTTGTGGAAGATTTTGATCGTTTGGCCTGTTATTAGTATTTAAACTAACTGAAAGATTTTGACTATTTGGCCTGTTAGTAGTAACACCCGCTGAAAGATTTTGACTGTTTGACCTGTTTATATTAACACCCGCTGAAAGATTTTGACTGCTAGGTCTGGTAGTGTCATCAGCATTAGTTGAGATTTCTGGACTAGACATTTTCATTTGTTTTGAAGGTGTTGAATTTACATTGGATGCTGTTGTCTGAGAGTCGTTAATACTATTTTGAATAATTCTAGATACCTTCCTCTTGTATTGAATTGAGTTTTCTATGTATCCTTCAGCAACACTAGTCGACAACCAGCCACCATGTCTCTTTAAAGTTGACATACTTGCTCCAGAGTCAGCGAGAATTGTTGTTGAAGACCTACGGAAACTATGGCCAGTGTACTCTTCTGGATTTGGCAATTTTAGCCATTTAGCAATATTTTTTGGCATGCTCCCAATAGTATTGATGCCTATAACTTGATTTGTGTATTTTCTTTTGCGATAAGACAGAAATAAATTTTCAATTTTGGGATCTAAATTAGTTGGTCTTGAATCAATGTACTGTTTTAGAAGATCAAAATATTCATTTTCAATCACAAATGATCTTGGACGTTTATTTTTTGTCTCAGTAATGTAAACAATGGCTAAAGAATCTTCCATCTTAATATCAGTTAATTTCAAATTATATAATTCTACTCTCCTACATGCTCCAATCATTCCTAATATTAAAGCAATCTGCAAACATATTTTTACATAACATTTAGTTTAAAAATTAAAATAAGGTTATGTTGTATTTTGAATTGAAAATTTTAATCACCTTAGTTGGCAAATACGATTCTGGAGCTTCATCAAGAAACTTCTTCACATCAGACTCTTTAAAAACTTTAGCTTTTTTAGCAATGTGCTCAGCGTGATATTTTTTGAGTTTTAATGTACCAAAATACGCCAAGAAGACCTTTTCGTCATACGATTTGATATTTTTTTCTTGCATCCAAGCCTTGAAATCTTTGTAGCACTTCTCATAAATTGCTCGAGACTTATCCGGGATCAAGTCCATTGAAGCTTCTTCTGCTGCCAATAAAATTTCTTCAGGTATTTCATCCTCGTTTTCTAAGCAATCCACATCACTTTCACTCATTTTAAATGTACTTTATAAACTTACTTATTTGTAAACAATTTGTGTAAACCGAGGAGTATTTGCGGAAAAACTGTGGCTGAACGCCGGCAAGAATAACAAAAACCGTTATGAAGCGACTGGTGTAAATCCCACTCGACCGTTCATTACCGACAGTTAGTAATAGTAGTTTTCATTCTTTTATTTAAATTGTATATATCGTACCGGGACTACCGGGTAGACTAAAACGAAAAAATGAGAGGGAACCTGTAAAGCGTGTATGTGCGTGTATATACGTGTACTTTAGATTTGTTTTGCTAAACGCTTTAGATATTATTTTGCTTTTTGCTTTTAAATACATCTTTTTTTAATGTTTTGCAATATAATTTTAAATTAAGATATTAGGATAAGTTTAATAATTCAAAATATCTTGCTCAAAATAAAAATACGCAAAAAAATTAAGATACTGTAAACCAGTGCGAAAAAGTAGTATTTTACACACCCAAAACGGTGCGTAAAATTGAATTTTACGCACGGAATTACAAAAAAGACTTTTTTGCAATTTCGTGCGCAAAAGTAACTTTTGCGCACGGTTTACAGTGCGCAAAAGAGTACTTTTTCGCACGGTTTTCTTTTGCGCACGCTAAACAGTGCGTCTTAAAATTGGAAAAAATTATGTTCGCAACTCGGGCGCAGGCTTTCCTCTCTTGTGTGTCTCCCCGCACCTCGTCATCGGTTTCGTCGTCGACTCGTGTGCATCGATCGCCACTCGTGCATTACATGCACTTGTGGGATCGGTCTGCACACTCGTGCGGCTTCACCGATGACTCGTGCGTGGTGATCACAACTCGTGCGGGAATGATGTTACGAATATAACTATTTCCGCACCGCGTGCCGCAGCTCCATCTCTTTCCTACGTCTGTCTTCTTCTATTCTTCGCGCTCTTTCCTTCTTGCGCCTCTCCTCTTCGAATTTTTCCCGCTGCTCCTCTTCTGCTTTCCGCTGCTTCTCCTCTTCAAGCTCTCGCTCCCGCCTTTTTCTCTAGAACTTCTCCTTGAGATGTCTCGGACTCTTTGGGCAGACGGCTCTCGAAGACGTTGCTGCTCCTCTTTTTGCTCCTCCTGCCAGAGCAGGGCAGCTTACGACAGTGTGCTTTGTGGGCCGACCCCGGCCCGGGTCCCGACGCACCTCGCAAGACCTCTCTTCTCCTCTTCCCCCCCGTCCCTCCTCTTCCTTCGGGAGGTTCCGTTGCGACTCTACTCGTCAGGCATGAGCAGAGAGAAAAAATTTGGTTTCTACCCAAATTTTTTTCAAAAATAAAAATCGACTTCTCACACACGCGTACTTAACTTATACACCCACAGCTACACGTACGCCTGCACGTTTGCGGCCCCGGCAGCACTTCTCTCGCACCTGTACCCCGGTTTCCCGACTACACGCCTACGGCTTTCTCTCTCCCTCTTTCTTTCACTCTCTTACCTATCTTTCCTCTTCTCGATGCCGGCTGCACCAGGTGGTTACAGCGGCTCGTCTGCTGGTTGTCTTCTCTCTCTCTTCTTCTGAGTCTCTTGCTCTCTCTTTCTCGGTCGTCCTCTTCTCGAACAGCCTGCACCTGGTGGTGACAGCTACTCGTCAGCCACGCGTTCTTTCTCTCCTCTTCAGATTTTTTTCTCTCTCCCTCTCTCTCTCTCTCTCTCTCTCTCTCTCTCTCTCTCTCTCTCCCTCTCTCCCTCCCCCCCCCCCCCCCCCCCCCCCCCCTCTCTCTCTCTCTCTTGCTGGCCGTCTTGCACTCGGCGCCCGCGGACACACGTCACATACACCCACGCGTGTAGATCGCCCCGCACACGATCTTTCTCACCCACGTATTCTCCCCGTACACTCTACTCGCATGCACAACTTCTCTCCTTCTCTCTCTCTCTCTTCCTCTCTCTTTATACTTACTTGAAGAAACGTGGATCCTCCTTCTTGACACTTCCTCCTTCCTGGCTTCCTTTTCTTCCTCTCACTGGCCTTCTCCTTCCAACCTTCTCCTGGCTTCGGCACCCTGGGGCTCGACGACAGCAGCAGCAGTCACACACGAACGAGGTGGCCCGGTTGCTATGACTGTGGAGTAGACAGTTGGTGGTCCTAGCGCTATGGTGTTGGAGATGTTGCTGGTGGTCTCGGGGCTCAAGAAAGTCAAAACTGCTGGGAAGCTCGCGTGCACACTCTAGGGCGGGTGGAACGGAACCGGCCGAACGCCGCGTTCTCTCGCAGCGCCGACCCGCTTGCGTTGCTTAGAGCGAGCGGCTCGAGCAGCAGCCGACCAATAGCATCGCGTCTTTTCGAACGTCTTTTTTGCGCTTCTATTTTCTCTCTCTCTCTTCCACTGTCTTCTCTCCCGCTCTCTTTTCCGCTCAACCTCCTCCTTCTGTAATTTGGCCAACCTCTCTCTTTCTCTCTCCTGGGCCTCCCGCTTCTCTCTCAAGAGCCCTTCCCGTCTATTAATCCTCTCTTCCTCCAATTTCTGGGTTTCCTCTTGCCACAGCCTCTCTTTCTCACGACGTTTTGCCTGCTGCGACTTCGCTTCCTTCCTACGTCTGTCCTCTTCTCTTCTTCGCGCTCTTTCTTTCTCGCCCCTCTCCTCTTCAACTCTCTTTCGCTGCTCCTCTTCAAGCTCTCGCTCCCGCTCTTTTTTTCTGAGTCTCTTTGAGACGTTGCTCCAACTCCGACTTTTTGGGCCGCTAACTCTCGGAGATGCTGGTGTTTCTCCTTTAGTGCCTCTTGCCGTTGCAAGGCAGCTACCCTCTCCTGGAGTCTCTGAGCTTCTTCTCTCTTTTTCTTCTCGCGTCGATTCTCTTCCTCTTTTTTATGCCTCTCCCTTTTGAGCATCTCCAACCTTTCCTTCTCGGCCTGTCTCCTTTCCTCTTTTGCCTGATGGCGCCGGAGCACTATCTTCTTCTGTCTTTCGACCTCCTCTGCTTGTCGAGCGTGGGCGTAGTCACCCGGGGAGATTAGCCGCAATCTTTCTAGTCGGGCTGGCTCTGACTCAGCCCCTTGGGCCTCCTCAGGAGCCGGCTTCAGCGGCCTCCACGGCTTCTTCTCTGGCGCTGTGGACTTCGGAGGTCTTCCTTCCTCTTCCGCGTTGGCCTCCTGACAGCGAGGACACTGCTCTATGGTCAGGCCCCGCCGGCCACAATTCCGGCAAAAGACCGCCCTTTTCTTTTGGCAATCCTTCGAACCATGACCTCGTTCCCAACAGTTGAAGCAGGCGTATGGTGGTGGGTCGACGTCTGCATCTGTTGGTATCGCCTTCACATTTTTGAGAAATGCGCCCTTTAAATTTAGGACGTATTTTGGCTTTTCGGCCTTAACTCGACTCTCTCTTTCTCTCTCCAAGTGCGAATATCTCGGCTCTTGTTCCGGCTCTGGTGGGCCTCCCCAATTGTCATCCAGGATCACCAACGAGATGATCGCTGGACGAGATGACTCGGTCGGGAGATCTCTTCTTGTAGGAGGTCCGGCCTCAGAGTGGTCTGGCGAGTTTAAGAGGGGAGATATATAGTCCTCCAAGGTCAACTGACGGCGATGATTGTACTTCCTCTTCTTCTTTCCCCTGTCTCCTTGAGGCCGATAGCTGCGCAAGTTTTCTGCAGGCCTCACATTGGATACTACTCCTGCCGCTTCTTCTTCGTCCCAATTTTCCGCCAATCTGGCAGGATGTGGCATGATGGGCGGAAAACCTC
>JAPYZE010004054.1:0-18992 GCA_030522805.1 Leptomastidea abnormis
GGTAGTTTTATGATGTCTCGGTATACTATATATTTACTTGACGTCTAACATCATTCGATATTAAAAGTATGACTTATAATATTCGATTATATGCTTTTTACGTTTAAAAGGTATTATTTAATCAACTTTCACTTTACAATCAGTCAAGATGCTGAAAAGATTTACGTAAAAAAACATGTTTTGAAAAAAAACTCTTTGAATTACAGAGATAAAAATATTTATGTTTTTGTGAAAAAAGTTATTTTAATAAGAAAATAATTAAGAAAATAATTTAATAAAAAAATAATGCGTATACCTAAGTCATTAGAAGTTTTGGGTTTTTTTGATATCAAGATTATAAAAACATATTAGTATGCGAAAATGTATTTATTAATCAATATAATTATAACTGATAATTATTTTTTTCTTTCTTTAATTAAATGTGTTCTAAGAAGATTAGAAATTAATATTATTATTTTAATTATATTATAAATATAAATTTGTCACTTCAAGATCAATGTATACGTAAATTTCATGTATGTTATTTATCGATACAAATAAAAATATATTTCATTATTTTCATAAAAATATATTTCATTATTTTCATAAAAATATATTTCATTAAATTATCAATTTAAAATATCTCAATTCTTTATCTTAAATTTAATTTTGCAACAATTTCTAATAATACAAAAATCATTTTAATTAGATACTATTATATATTAAAAGTTCACCTATACCATAAAACATTTCATTAAAATCACACACTCATCATTAAACTCGAATCACAACATTTCAAAACCCAACAACTCATTAAAATCGCAAAAAAAAAAACAAAACATTCAATCCTCTAACTGCCAATATTCCACAAAGAAAAACCCATTCCTAATACCACACCTGATGCCATTCCTTAAACTTACTCACCCTCAAAAATTCCAAATTGAAAAAAAAAATACCAAGACAAACCCATCTTATTCTCATACCATTAATCGCAAAAACACCCAGTTTATATACAAACAAAACTATAAATATATATAGTCATGCATTACCTCTCTCACACGATAGAATCAACAACAGCCTGTAGGATTTAGAAGTAAGTAGTAGCATTCGCGATTCTCGTCTCTCAGTATAGTGGTATATAGAGAGCGACAAACGTTGGTATATACCTAGCAGTCAGTCAGACAGTCAGTCAGGCAGGCCGGTTTAAATACCGTGAGTAAAGCACGCGGTTGCTCAGTCGTAGTCCGTCGTCGCGATGCTGCTTGACGCTACTCTCGCTAGTCCGTCCGTATAGTCTCCTTCTCCTTCTTCTTCTTCTTTTACTTTTCATATATAGCTGATGTTGCAGCAGCTCTTATAAAACGCGACTGACGTATTTTCGCTCTTTATACAGAGAACTTCTTCTTTTTTTTTTTTTTTAAGTCAAGTTCGCGTGGTTAACTACTTTTTTTTTATTTTTCGTTTTTTACGTTTGTGTGTGTGTTTGTGTCCTTTTTTTGAGAAGCTTTCAAGATGACGAACACCGAGCAGATAATCGTCAAGTTAGTATATATCTTGGTGTGCTTATAATCAGCTGTTTAAATGTCCTTTTTTGTTCTATTATTTCTCCTCATCCTAAATATCTGTATCTTTCCTTTTTTTAACGTTAATAAGATTAAATTATTCGGTGCGCTAATGAATTACTAAAAATATTTGAAATGTTATAGATCGGTATTTTTGTGATTGCCATAAACCGATTTATTTTTGTGCGTGTGATTTATCGTCAAATTGATTGACTGCCCGCTTCTACACCAAGTGATTTATTTTATTTTACTCTAATATATTAAAAATAAAACGAATTCTTGCTATTTAATTCTTATTTATATATACATTCGTATATTATAAACACACCCAATATAAGAAGATCCACTCGCATATATATATATATATATATATAAGTTGCGCAATTTTATAATCTATTCATTATATTCTGTAATACTAAGGAATTCCCGTATAGTAACATATAGGAATGACACTCTTGTGACCTCACGATTCTCTTATAAAAGGATAGTCACTATATCTAAGCCCGGGTAAAAGTTGAAAATATACTAGACGACGCTCCTTCTCTTCGTGAGGATATATCGCGAAACTACACAATTGCGTGGATCTTCATCATCATGATCATCTTGGGTTAAATATTACGCGATTTATATGATTAATATTATCATTATTTTTCTTTTTTTTTTTCGATTAGAAACTTGTCGAGAATATAATTGGTATATTATAGAAATAATAATAGTACGTTATAATCGTTATAAATCATCAATACATTTACTTGGTATTAAAGTTATAAAATCTTACAGTCAAATGTATAAATTCTTACAATGATATATATAAGGTATTTCATCTTGTATATAATCATAATTCAAAATTTACCGGAGATTTTTTAGCTAACATGTTTACATGCATGTATGTATGTACGTTCCTCGTTATCGTCGTATACGTTGCACAAATATCATTTTTTTTTTCTTAGAGTCCCACGCGTCGTTAAGGATTTCTCTCTATATAGGTACGTGAAATTTTTATTTCTTATTTTTCTTTTTCTTCCGCTAGAGCTTTTTAATTTAATGATAAACTGTTACACGTGTTTGGTAGCTTTCTAAAGTTTATTAGACACCTGGAATAATTTTTATGTTAACAAGTCTATGATACAAATTTTCCTAATACAGTATAGAGACGTTAATTTATTATTCATTAATATAATTTGTATAATAACAATGATTTAAAATTTTTTTATCATTCACATAATAAAAAGTTTATAAAGACATTGACTTTATTAAAAGTACCTGATTATAATAAAAAAAAGTACAAGTATATATTATTATGTTTATTAAACGAACCGTATACAACAAAAAAAAAAAACAAAAATATGTCCTTAAACTCCATCCGCTTCTCTTATATTTATACACCAATTATCCAACAAATATACATTTTACTTAATAATTCAACTTCATTTAACGTCATCACAATTTAACAAAAAAAAAAAAAAATGATATTAAAAAAAAAGAAGAGATCAGTAATCAATGTAGCTACGTCAGAAAAATAACAATACAACTTGTATACCATATCGTTGAAGTCAAGAGATCAAGCACGCAAGGTATATCTATAGGTATATTATCGGCCTTTAAATACAATGTATATATCTATATATACATATCCCCGCAAAAAATAAAACTCGTAAACCAAGTATACAATACATCTGTATATAGAGAGAGAACCGCAAAAGAGACAGCCACGACACTAATTGGACGTGATCTCATTCGTCGCGCTGTATTGTATATTATCTATACGTATATACACATAAACCTTTATGATTTTACACACGTGTGTATTCTATAAGCTTATACTATGCTATACCCCCTTACCTTCTCTTCCTTTATAAATCGAAATTACTATCCTCGCGAACAACCTATATGCATTAACGCTCGAGTGAGCATCCTTCAATAACTATATTATCCTTTTTTTTTTCTTTCTCACCTGTCCTTCACTATTTTTAATCACAAAATAATATGTTTTATGATTTTTATATTATATAGCAAGACTTTTGACCTTTTTTTTTTATTTTTCAGAAACGCCAACTGGTGGAAAAGTCGTACAGCCCTTGAAAGAGGCCTTATGGTCATGTCAGTCTGCGTATTATTATTATGCGCTGGTTTATTAGTTGGTGTAGATCTTGTTGCTAGCAAATATCGTAGCTGCGACAAGAGCCTTACTGAATGTAAGTTTTTTTATTTTTTATATGGATATGAATGAAAGATCAAGTCTCTTTTATATTTGTACAAATATTATTTTTTACAATTTTTATCGTATATACTTTTTTTTTTTGGTTTACTCGAGTTAATATCATATTTTTATAGGTTTGTAGTAAATTCTTGAGATGTAATAACGTGGATTAGGAAAGTAAAGCAATTATTAAGTTTTATTATAACTTTATGAGATGAGAACAGTACGTATAGGTATAACATTCAAAGTTTTCAAATTTTGAAAATAGCTCATTAAACTTATATATAGGTATACTCAAATTTTCGATATTATATAAACTCGAGAAATAATTAGCTTTAATTTAATATTCTCATAAAATATTCAATATTAAAACTTTAGAACAAGAGCCTGAAAATTAATTTGTTACAATTAGTCTCTACTTACATACATAGCCAACAAATTGAATCACAGCGTTATCACTTGATTCTCATAAACGCGTTTTTAACAAAGCTTTGCGTGTATGATCAACTTACAATTGATAATAACGTTATCTTAAAACGTAAGCCTAATAAAAATAAAGGATTGTAAATGAACGGGAAAAAAAAATCACGGGGTCGACCTGAATCTGAATACGTATAAAAGCTATATAAAATACGTATACAAACACCGGAATTATCATTAAACACTTTTTTTCAACTGGTATAACAACAGCCATATCTATATACACACATTAAATTTTCTATTGCCTCCTGTAATTTTTTTTTTTTATTTTCAGTTTCTATACGTACGTTTTAAAAGCAAGCTAAGCTTAAACAAGCATAACACTTCCTTCCTTCGTAAGACACACCACTTGGCAAACTATTATTTTTCTTTTTTTTTACTCGTTCTTCCGTCTTATCAACATTATACACACCGTTACGTCTGTAACTCGTCCTCGTCTCTCTTTTTCTCTTTTACTTCGTCACTTATAAATCCGTCTACGCAATATTTTTTTCGCGGTCATTTTAAAAATTTGCTTACTCAAAATAAAAAAAAAAAATTAAATAAACAAAATTCTTCTAAGCAAATACCTACATAAATCTTACTTATTTCATAGACAGAGTCAAGACGCACCCACGCTCTTATACCGGTGTACACACAGGCGCGTATATATATATATTCTATATCTATCTCTTTCTCTTTCTCGCGTGCTCGTGTCTGCGGAAAAGAGCTATAACTTTGTCAACCGTTGTATAGTTGTATATAGTAGCTGGATCGTCATTACTTGCTCGGCGCTCGCGAAAATTGTAGATTTACGTAACGGTCGTATAATGTAAAAGAGAGAGAGAGAGAAAGAGAGAAAGAGAGATGTAGGCTTGAAGCTTCTTTTATAAGTATTTGGAGTCTACAATGATGATAATCATAATTATGATGATGATGATGATGATGCTTGTTATTTATTTAATTTTTTTTTTTATTTTCTCGACAATGATATTGCTAATTTTTTTTTTTAAAGTAAACGCCCTCGATTAGGTAAAACGCGTCCGGTATATAATACAAGTGATGTTATATTGCGTGTGTGACGCATATAATATGACTTTAGATGGATGTTGTTTTGATTTAAGACGTCATGTTATAATGAATGATGTGTTACAATGTATTTGCTAGTTTTTTTTTTTAAGTTTATTGTGACAGTTAAATTTGAAAGAAAAAAATGTTTTACCATGTTTTTATTTTTTTACAATAATAAGGGTAGCGCGAGTTTTGAGATAAGAAAAAAAAAGTTGTGTAATATATATATTTTAGTTTTATTATTTTTGAGTGACGTTTGTCTGCTGTGTGTATGTGTGTTGTCAATTTGACTGCTAAATCAGCGATTGTGAACTGTAAAATAAGGATATATTTTTTTTCTTGCGTGCTTTATCAATGTACGATGAATTACTTAAACTTCAAAAAAAAAAAGAGAAAAAAAGAATGTAGGAATGGCTTGTTATAATTATTCTTTGAAATGATAAATTTTAAAATATACAAGTTAAGATGTTTTATGTTGCTCTAATAAGATAATAAATGACAAAATAAATATTTATTGTCGTGTAAAGTATAGTTTTTACAAGATTTTAAATATTTATCTTCTGACATCAATAATAAATTTTAAAAATTAATAACGATACAAGAAAAAAAAAATTATCGATATTAACTTTAACAAAGCATCAATCACAACATTAAAAAAAAAAAAAAAAATAATAAATCTATATATTACTCCATAAATAAAATAATTTCAGTAACAAATGGAACAAAGCAAAGAGCTGGAAAATCATCAAAATACGTTGGCAAAGATATCATCTGCATGACACCAGAATGCGTCCATACAGGTTTGTTATTCTCACACTATGCTATTTCAATCCAATACACGATCAACTCAACTACCAATACTCAATAGAAAAAAAAAATTGTCCTCGAAAATTAATCTTTAAACAGTAAAAGTCATTAAAACACTCTTTGCATCGTTAAAACTACTAGTCTCTCACCCATAAACACATTGTATATATACACCCAGAGAATACTCATTGCAATAATTCTCATTGCTTATTTTCATTTCAAACACGAGCCTGCCTTCTCTCAACATCAGAATATCACTCAATGAGCTCTGCAAACAATAAAAACTCTCCACCTCTCTTCCGCGCAATAATTAATAACGTCATCGCATATACGCAACGTATCGCGCTTCTTTTTCTTCCCAATATACACACACACAGTGTATAAGCCTATCATAAATTTCATTCCTGATACATAAACTCTTAAATCGAATTTCCACTTATTTACACTTATTAAAAAAAAAAAAAACTCAACTTAAGCATATATGTATACACCTGATATCAAATAAAAATTAATTATCTCATCAGCATCCGCGATTCTGGGTAACATGGATTCGGACGTCGACCCTTGTGACAACTTTTATGAATTTGCATGTGGCAGTTTTTTGAAGAATACAGTTATACCTGATGATCAGACTAGCGTCGATACATTTAGTATGATAGATGACGATCTACAAATGCAGCTTAGAACTAGCATCGAGGAGGATATCAAAGATAATGAAAGCAGACCCTTTAAACTTGTAAAAACACTTTATCAAAGCTGTATGGATAAATGTAAGTAATGTCTCTTCTGTCATTTTTCTTTACTTTTTCTCTTTTTCTCATCTTTGTAAGTGTATATAAGCAAGCTAATAATAGCTTGTAATATGCGTATGTTTCTTTCACACACGCGTCTCGTTTGACTTTAATTTTTTTTTTTTTTTTTTTTTTTCAAAGATTCGTCATGCTTTTGTACTCACGTCTCTCTCTTTCTCTGCGAAAATGTCAAAAAGATTATATTTCTCTTGACGTGACTTATTATTATTATTATTTATGTGTAATTTAACTTTCACCTGTTACATACATACATACATTTTAAATATAAAATTAAAGGAAAATAACAAAAGAAGCATTTAACGATAATATTTTTTTTTTTTCATGACAGAGATTTTGTAATAATATTATTTTTTTTATTATAAAAATATAATTGTAAGTCAAACAAATGGAATTTTTAATTTTTTGCCAAGTGGCGTTTTTTCAGCATTAATCGAAGAACAAGGTTTACAACCTTTGATTAAAATAATTGAAAAATTGGGTGGATGGCCTGTGGTACTTGATGATTGGAGTGATGAGACTTTCGATTGGAAGGAAATGGTTTATAGAAATCGGATACTTGGATATTCGGTTGATCATTTTATAAGTTTTGATATTGATATCGATCAGAAGAATAGCTCTAGACGAATGATGAGTGTGAGTATATTTCAAAATTTGTTGATGAAATAAACAAACTAAAAATAATTCTCAAACTTAACAAAAATAAACTCGATATACTTTGTATTTATACCAGTATAAAAAAAAGAGATATTTGATAATTAATCAAATTAAAAAAATATAATTTATTTTGACAGCTAATTAATTTGAAATTAAAAAAATTTATACGCAGCTAGATCAAGCTTGGCTATCACTACCACGTGAATATCTAGCAAAAGGATTACAGAATGAAGTTGTAAGTGCTTACTACAATTACATGGTAGACGTTGCTATTATACTTGGTGCGGACAAGGAACGTGCAACGGAGGAGCTGAGGGAGTCACTAAATTTTGAAATAATCCTAGCCAACGTGAGTAGGCGACTTTAAACTTACGACAGATATATACATGTATTTTTTCTTATAATACACTATTTTCCCTTCTTTCCTCCTTTAACTTTGCCAGCTTTGTAATTCGAAATGTTTTGCCAATGACTCTTGCGATGATGTAGACAGGTAATAAGCAAAGTAAGCGAGTAAAGTTTGACTTATTTTTTTTTCTTCAAATTTTTGTTTTGAAAAAAATTTTGTCTGGCATTCTTGTGTCTACTTGCATTCCGTCTGAGAAATATAATTACAAGTATAGTAGCGGCTTTTACGGAAGATATGATGATGATGATGATGACGCTTCATTTGAATTTGAAAAGTTTACTTTATTTGGGATTTAACGTTGTTGATGTATAGAAGCTATATAGCGAATAATAATAATAATACGTTTCGCGTTTGGCAATTTTCTTTTCTAATGCATTTTTAAAGTCCGTGGTATTATCGCAAAAGCGTTGAGCTCTATAAGTTGCATTTTTAATTGTTATACAACAATGACTTGTATTGTATGATTAATTCTGAAATTATTTTTCATGTAATGAAATGAATCAGATTTTTATTTTTTGTGATTGGATGTCAAATTAAGAAATTAAAATTTTGAAATTGTATTTTAAATTTTTTAAGCTTATTATCGCAATTTAAAATGTCATTTAAAAAATTCTTGTTATTTTCAGTATTTTTCCTTGTGAACAAATATTTTGATTATTTTTAGAAGCATACAATTATAGCAAACTATATTGGTCTTAAAAAAAAATGAATATAAAAATTTACAGTTTTATGTAACGGTGTAATATCAAATCTAAGCCATGAAGCGTATAACTGATGTTTTCTACGTGAATTAAATTATTAAAACAATCTATAAATTAAAAAAAAAATATTCATTTTCAATTTTCACGGTTAAAGAATACAAACTAAAAATTCAATTATAAATTTTGACATAGCCATGAAACACATTTTTTTATACCACAATTAATTTACGAGGCAATAACACTCTATTCCTTAAACAATAAAATAATTTTAACAAGTTCAAATTCGAGTTCTGACATTGATAATTACAGCAAAAAAAAAAAGGAAAAAGAAAATAACTTAAAATTCAAAGATAAAAATAAACGACCGATGTTATATCTATTCCGTAAATTATCCTATCTTACGTAAAAAAAAAACAATTTAACAATACACTATCTCTAAAACACCCATTACAAAATCATAAATTCACAAACAATCAATAATAAAAAAAAATAAATAATTTCAAAACCTTTCTTTCCCTATACCTACACAGATCTCATTACCAAGTGAAAAACGTCGTAACGCAACAACAATGTACAATCCAATGACAGTAGCAGAATTAACAGAAACCTATCCAAGCGTACCATGGTTAGAATTTTTAAATAAGCTATCAGTACCAGAAATACAAATTGACGAATCGGAAGTTGTAAATGTTAAGGAGCCAAGCTTTCTCAAAGCTGTTGAACAGTTGATACGCGTTACGCCAAAACGTGTACTGGCTAATTATGCTGTTTGGCGTGTCGTTCGCGATTCTGTTGATTATCTAGATGAGGAGATCAGGAAGAGGCAGCTTGTCTATTGGAACGAGGTCAGCGGTGAGACGGAACGTGAGCCTAGGTATGCGTATACCTTTTTTTTTAAAGGTTTAAATTTGAGTATTGTGATTAAAAATTTTTTTTTATTTTTATTATTGTAATGTGACATTTATTTGATTATATTGACGTGTGATTGACACATGTTCCTGTAATACTTGGAATACATCGTGATTTCGATTTTTTTGAAAAAAATGGTTAATTACAAACAATGCGGCGCTTGCATTTATACATCCTTCGCTAAAAAAATCGTTCGAATAGGCTTTTATATTTGAAATTCGACTAAAATTGCGTTTTTTTTTTACTTCTATACGCTAAGTGATGACGTATGGACTTTATTGAAACTTGAATTCTTGCAAGAACTCATTGATAAAGAAACTCTTTATTTTAGTGTGTTCAATCAATTATAGTCAAAATCTTTGAAAATACATAAAATAAATGGATGAACGTCACCGAAAAAAGTTAATTTTTTCTATATAATATATAGTTTAGCTTAAGAAGTAGTAATCAAACGCGTTAAAAAATATAATTATCAAAATAATAGTTTTTAAAATATCACAAATAAAAAAAAAAATTTTTTTGCAAACACGTCATTATAAACTATTTAAAAAAATTGTTTCTTTCAATTTTGACAAAACATTAATTTTATTTCACCAATAATAATCAATTAAATTTATTTCGCTTGCAGATGGCAAGAATGCGTAGGCGTAGTATCAAGCAGCCTATCACTAAGCGTCGGTGCTCTCTACGTAAGAAAATATTTCGACGAGGAGGCAAAGAAAAACGTAGTCGATATGGTAGCTGGCATTCGTAAGGAGTTCCGCAAGATCATCGAGAAGGTCGGTTTTATATGTATATATACATTCGTACATATACACGGTACTCATTTCCGATTGTAGTTGACGCAATTTCCGGTTATATATCATGTATGCATATATGCTCCTCGAGAGAAGTGCATATAATACGTACATTTATATGTATATCTATATACCTATATCGAGAGATTTCTTGATGTACACGAATAATAGAAATAAAAAATTACCGAGTTATTGCGTTTGTAAACTCGCAGATTCATGTTTATCTGTAAATGCCTGGGGGGACTGTGTTCGGCAATCGTATATAAAAGGATATTTATGATTATTGTGATGACTGTAAGAAAAGTCATAATTTTGATTGTTCGGTTTTTTTTTTTTTGATAATCAACGTAAGCTTTATTACAATTTTTAATTGAAACGAATGATAATTGATTAAATGATCGTGTATTTGATCATAATTGAATGCTTTTACAAATATTTACAAAAATTGAAAATTAATTTATTTGATTATTTGCTTGATAAACAGGTCGATTGGATGGACGAAGAGACGCGATCTGCAGCATTAAGTAAAATCGACGCTATGAACAGCTTTATAGCATATCCAGACGAGCTACTCGACGATAACAAACTCGACGAATACTACCGTAAACTGGAAATCACGCCAGACAATTATTTTGAAAGTATACTCAATCTCACGTTATTTGGTACCACCCACTCGATTGAACAGCTGAGAAAACCAGTTAACAAAAGTGATTGGGTCATGTATGGCGATTCAGCAGTTGTTAATGCTTATTATTCACCTAATGACAATAGCATGCGTAAGTTATTAAAAAAACAATTTTTAATAATTATTAATTATTAATTTGCAATTTTTTTTTTATTTCGCCAGAATTTCCAGCTGGTATATTACAAGGTGAATTTTTCGATAAAGACCGTCCACAATATATGAATTACGGTGCTATTGGTTTTGTAATGGGTCACGAGATAACTCATGGCTTTGATGATCAGGGTCGTCAATATGACAAGGAAGGTAATTTAGTGGACTGGTGGAAGGAGGAGACTAAAAAGAAGTTCCTACAAAAGGCACAGTGCATTATTCATCAGTATGGCAATTATACCGACAAGACAGTTGGACTGAGCGTAAGTCTATCCTATTTATAATCTGAAATACGAGTATAGATAAAGATACATATATGATATTACAGTCTGTATGAGATAAAAACTATACAATTATGTAAAACAATGAACTAATTAATACACTTGCTTAAAATATAAGATTCAATTTGAAATAATTGAATTAGAGACAGAAAATTTGTAATACGAGTATATAATTATAATCTTTGTATATAATATATCTTTTGCAGCTAAATGGTATAAATACTCAAGGTGAAAATATAGCTGATAACGGTGGTATCAAAGAAGCCTATTACGCATATAACGATTGGGTTAGTAAACATGGTCCGGAACCTCAATTACCAGGTCTCGATTATACCGCTCAACAAATGTTTTGGATAAGTGCGGCTAATGTGTGGTGTACGAAACAAAGGAGTGAGATGCTGAAGTTGGATATATTGTCGGATGAACATAGTCCTGGTGAATTTAGAGTACTTGGACCGTTGGCTAATATGCCGGAATTTGCAAAGGATTTTAAGTGTCCTATTGGATCGCGTATGAATCCGGAAAAGAAGTGTTCGGTATGGTGAATTGATTGATGAATGATGAATTGTGTATTGGATTTATAGGTATTATTTTTGGGGTGCTAAGGTGCTCTGGAATAATGAGATTGTGAAAGTCGATTGAATTTTGTAATGTTAAGTAGAAGGATGTTGGATTGATTTTGTGTGTATGTTATGTATTATAGTTAAGGTTTAAAAAAATGTTGAAGTCTTGTGAAATGTCGTTAGTGAGGTTGCAATGCAAAAAAAAAAATAAAATAACAGAAATCCGTCAAGTATTTTATTTGTAATATTATATAGGCACTGTTTTTCTTATAATAAAGTGGTTGTATTTCTTATTGTTATGTGCGAGAGTGAATAGAGCATTTTTGTATTCACATGTATTTTGTTGTGATAAGGTGTAGTATAGATTGTGTGATAATTAAATTTTGCGTACTTGAATGTTAATAATTAAGTATTTTTATTGTGTAATCACAAAAGTTCCATTGATATAATTTTTACGGTTGTTTATTTTATAGATTTAGTTGTAATTACGTTTATTAAATGTTGATATATTACATTGTAAAAAATTTATGAGAAGGGGATTGTATATTTTTTTTTAGTACAATCTGTTAATTTAAGAAATAATTATGAAGATTGTTTATAAACTTCTCCAGAGTTCATTTAATAAATTTTTTTATATTCTTTAAATATATTTTTATTTATTTAATGTTAAGTTTTCTTACTTTAAGTTAAATAAGACTTTAGATCCTAAATAAAAATATACGATCTGGTGAAAGAATCATCTGTACTTTTTTGTGAATATAAAAAAAACTATTGTATAATTATTAATTAAGTAAAAATATAATAAACATTTTATTTATACTTTTAGATATTTATTTTCTCCAATATTTTCTCATTAGATAATAAAATATCCAACTAAAAAAAAGTATTTCCCTGAAAAATATAATTCTTCAAAAAAGATCAAAAACGTTCTCAATAATTAAATAAATTCAATGTCAAAATGAAAATCGACAAAGAAGCCAAAACGCGTGTCGAAAATCCATAAATCAACCTAAAACCAAAAAGACAATAAAATCCTCTCACCTCACGCAAACTATAGGCAAAACGAAATGATACACACAAAAGCTCAAGTCTTAGAAGCTTCGTTTAAAAATAGTCACATAGTCCAAATAACGCGTGAGAGAAAGAGAGTAGCGCTCGCGCTCTATTTTTAAAGCTTCGTAAGCTTTGCCGCCAAACACACACGACACACCTGAGAACGCCAAAAGATACATATATAACATACGCGAGAACTCGTAACGTAGTAAGCTCGTTTTTCTACTTGGATCGACAGTTTCCGCGTGACCAGCGACGACATATATCGCAATCAAGCAGTCAATTGTACTTATATACTCTCGCGCGCGAAAATGAGAGACACTCACGTTGACTATACGACGCGTCGACTTAATGGATCCATCATTCGCGAGTCGTCACGTTGTGTTGGAGTGGATAATGTTGAGATGGACTGCGAGATGTGATTCTTGAAACTTAAAAAGAAGTTTTAGATTATTGTTATTTTTTTGTTCTTTGTTTGGTTTTACGGGATATTGAGTTTGATAAAATATGACGATGAATGTAGAAAGTGACTTTTTTGATGTCAAATCAAAAAGGTAAGAGTGAGAAAAATTATTATTTTTTATATATATAAATTTTGGGTTGAATTAGTAAATTTCTTGATTTGTACACGAGCATGAGTAATCAAGGAATTTTAAAGTAGCTTGACAGTTGCGTGGCGCCATGCTGTACTACTTGATACTCTTAATGGAATAATGCATAGTCATTAATAAAATTATTACTGTTTATTCATATTACGCCGATTTCAAATTTGTCATCTTGTAATACGTCTTCATAAGAATTGAGATATTTTTAGAAAAGTAGAATGTTATATACGTAAACTTTTATTCAAATTGATATTATTTTTTTCACATTTATGTTATTATTTTCAGTAGTTCTATGGACAAAAAATTTTCAACAATTGAAAAATTAATAATTGTGATAGCTGTTTTTGGATTTTTGTTATGCGTTACTTTACTTGTATGCCTTGGAATGATGGTGGTTAATTACAAAAATTGTTTAAATTATACTAGTAAGTTAAATAAAAATTCTTATATTACCATACATTCCTTTTAAATTTCTAATAAACATAATTAATTTTAGCAGATAAATTACAGAAACGAGATACTTCAAGATTTTTAGATACCGGTGAGTTAATTAATTAATATGTGTTTTTAATTTATGTGTTCAATGTCTCACGTGTGTAACACTATTTTTTAGTTGTTCCTCGCACTAAATTAATCCCTGATAATTATACGTCGCCTAAAATATATTGCCGTGAATCATGTTCATTATCAACATGTAAACATGAAGGTTTGATGATAAATTAATAATATTTTAATATAATAATTGATTTAAAAAAATGTTTAAAAATTATAATAAACAATTTTTTAACTTAATTATTATTACATACAAAACTAAATAAGTAATCACAATATACTTTCGCAGCCTCATTTTTTCTAAAAAATATTGATACAACAGTAAATCCCTGTGATAACTTTTACAAATTTGTTTGTGGAAATTTCGTTAAAAACTCAGTAATTCCTGATGATGAAAATAAAATCGACATGCTTGGGATAACACAGAATGAAATAATGACGGAAATGATAAATTTAATGAAAGAAGAAGTAAAATCAAACGATATAGACGCCTTCAAAAAAATGAAAATTTATTATCAAAATTGCATGTGTGAGTATTTTAAAAAGATTGATTATTGTAAATCTTGTAAAAAAACTAATTATAAAAATATATTTATTTTGATGTAGCTTCAGATCACGAGGAAAGTGTAAGAATTCTTCTTGAAACTTTACACAATGCAGGTGGATGGCCTGTTTTATATGGAGATGAATGGCAGATGGACAATTACAACTGGATTGATGTTATTTATAAAACAAATGATTATGGATATCCTGTACTGTTTCCTGTGATTATTGGCGTTAAGATCGATCCAAAGAACACAACAAGAAATATCATTGCGGTAAAATTATGAAATGCATAATTTTTCAATCAGCTGACAATAAAATTTGATAATAAACATTTAAATATATAATTTTATTACAGCTATTAGATGCTGTTACCAGAATCAGACAAACATTTTTAGTAGACGGTCCAAATGGAAAAATCATGCAAGCTTATTACAATTACATGATAGACATAGCAGCAATGCTGGGTGCTAATAAAGAAAATGCAGCAGAAGAACTTAAACACAGCCTTGATTTCGAACTTGATCTTTACAACGTTCGTATTTCTTACTTTTCATAATACCCAATTACACAAAATAAAATATTTCAACCTTAATAAATCATTTTCTTTCTTCAGATTCAAAGTTCATCATCAGATGCAGCAAGTCCAATAACAATAGCAGAACTAACAGCTCGTCATCCAAGCATCCCTTGGCTAGATTTGATCAACAAAGTACTAAGCTCAAGTAATACAATAGTTGACGAAGAAGAATTGGTACAGCTTACCGATCCAGCCTTTCTAATGCGTCTCGAACGTTTGATCAACCGTACACCAAAACGCGTATTAGCCAATTTTCTTATGTGGCAAATCGTCTACGATTCAGTGGATTACCTGCCAGAAGCATTTCTCGAACGTAAACTCGTACTGTCACGGCTACTAAGTGGAGTAACAACGCGTCGATCACAAGCACGTAGCTGTGCTGCAGATTTGCTTCAAGCTTTTCCCATTGGTTCAAGTGCTTTGTATGTACGTCGAAGTTTTGTTCGACATGATCGGGAAGCTGTGCTGCAACTTGTTAGTAGTATTAAAAAACAATTTCGTGGTATGCTGGAAGAGGTTGGTTATCTAATTAAGGATAAGATTTTTGATATAATAACCAAAATGATTTAATATTGATTTAATTTTTAAGGTTGATTGGATGGACGATACTACAAAAAAAGTAGCATTAGAAAAAATCGATGCGATGAATGTTTTCGTTGGTTATTCGGATGAGTTATTGGATGATCAAAAAGTCAATAATTACTATAAAGATTTGGAGATTCGTCGGGATAGCTATATCAGAAGCGCGTTCAATGTTTCGCTGTTCTTCTCGAGTCGTTATTATGGAACTTTGAGAAAACTTGTGGATAAAAAAGATTGGACTGCTATGGAAAATGTGGCTGTGATCAATGCTTATTACTACGTTTATACCAATACTTTTGGTAATTGATGAATTTTATATATTGATATGAAGTTATTGAATTATATGGTAAAAAATATTTTGTTTTCTTTTCAATTACTTTAGAGATACCAGCTGGTTTTCTTCGTGGACCATTCTATAATTCTCAAAGACCACACTACTTGAATTATGGAGCAATAGGTTCTATAATAGGACATGAAATAACTCATGGCTTTGATAGCGATGGTCGTAAAAGCGATAAAAATGGTAACGAAGTTGACTGGTGGCAGCCACTCACCAGAGAAATGTACGTCCAAAAAGCGAAATGTATCATTGATCAGTACAATAATTTTACCGTCGATGAGATTGGATTAAAGGTAAAAATTACAATTTATGTCAAATTCGTCAAAATTTTAATTTAATATTTGTCTATAATAATAGGTGAATGGTGAACGAACACAAAGTGAAAACATAGCTGACAACGGCGGTTTACGAGCAGCATATCGAGCTTACGTAGACTGGTCCGAGAAAAATGGACCCGAGACTTGTTTACCAGGACTTGGATACAACGGACGTCAGTTATTTTGGATAAGCGCAGCGAGTAGTTGGTGCTGTAAGCAAAATGTTGAATTGCTGCGAGAATCATTGAGCCATGATCAACATAGTCCACCCGAGGCTAGGGTTGTTTTACCTCTGTCTAATATTAAAGAGTTTTCTAGAGACTTTAATTGTCCGATTGGTTCTAGGATGAATCCTGTACATAAGTGCATTGTGTGGTGAATTATCAACTGGATTTTCATCAATTTACCTGATTTTTAGTTATAATTATTGAATGTGTTGTTAAATAAAAATTTGGTTTTTCCATTATTTAATGGTATTTTGGCAGTAAACATTAGTTCAATTGTGCATTGATTTACTATGAATCATAACCATTATGGCTTTAACTAGTTTTATTGCGTAATTTAAAAATGTGTAAAATTCCAGGACTTAAAGTACAATCATTATGCAATGAATGACTATATTTATCAATTAATGTATAAGTGTTGAAATAAGTTGTATATGTACGCATGAATTTTTTTTCTATACTGTATATTTTGTTGATTTTTTTTTTTTTAATAAAGAATAAAATATTTTTGTAATTGTTAAAATTTCTATGGATTTTTTATAAAACCATCAAAACATTATGCTTTGTTTTATTTTTAAATGGTTGATAATATTTTTTTTTATATTTTTTACTATTATATTATCGAAGGATAAACATTACAATTTAAAACTCTATTCCCTTTTTATTATTTTAAAATTTTTTTAATCATGCAAAACTTTTTTTCCAATATCGTAAATAATTTAAAAATTGCGGTTCAAACCTCAAACTTAAGCGTACTATAATTTTAACGTGCTGTAGAAGCAGGAAAAATCGCTCTAATGAGTATGCGCCCTTAAACTCATTGGACAGCAGCTCCACAAGCACCCGCCAAAACAAAAGATACTTGTGTACTCTTACATCTGACTCATTAGTTTGAAAGATCCATTACTCGTGAGTGATTATAAAGAAATGTAACGAAGCAGTGATTCTGGAAGTTGAGGAGTTTTTTCTTTCTTTGTTTTTTATTTTTACTTAAAACCAATTTATAAGTATGGAAATAAATATATATGGATATATCTCACACATCATTGATTTAAAAATGTAAGATTGGAAAACAGTGGTTTTTTTTCTTTATTAATTTTAAATAACTTGTTACATCTTATTAGCTCATACGCAGCTAGTAAAGTTTCCCTTTGTTCTTCCTGAATATTACTCACGTTCTTTTTTTGTCATTGCTTTATACGGAGATACATTTTTCTTCAAAATCAAAGACGCTTTTTTTTAATTTTGCTATTAGTGAAAATCGATAAATTTTTGATAAAAACTGATTATTTTATGAAAATAACCTACATATTTACAATATTATGTACCGTACATTATAATTTGTTGACTTTAAATAATAAGTTGACAGAGGGTATTTGTTTGCTATTGTATCAGATTTTTAAGTAATCTACACTATATTGATAGACCTTTCTTTAATCTGATCAATAATCATGAAAGAATAATAAAAACCAATTGTGGCAAATTTATATTGTTTCAGAACTTTTATTGAAAAAAAAAAAGAAATTAAAAACAGATAGCTTTAAAAATCAAACAGTAACAGCAAGCAGTTAGTTTTAAACTGATACACTCATATTTTGATTGGAATTAAGCTTAAATTAGGAACAAGTTAATAATTTATTTTTCTTACATTCATTTAGTACTAGAAATTTGTGGGTAAAATAAATAGTTACTTTTATAAAACGCATCTACACATTTTTCCAAGTTTATTCTATTCCACCAACATTATTTTTATTTATTTAATTTTTTTAAGGAATCATTGTTTCTAGTAAATCTACAAACAGAAAAATTCTTACAATTAACATATTAATCTTTTTTTAGACTTTTAGCTGCATTAATTATATCTATTGGAGTTGAGGTTTACAATTTTAACAGTGATGGTGAGTTAAATAATAATCCATATAAAAACTGTATATTAATACACAACAAAATGCTTTTATCGTTAATCTACTTTATTACACTGGTAAAAAACTGTTTACAATGAAAATCTTTTATAGTCAGATTCGGGTTTAGACTTCAGACTAAAATACAATCAATAACAAGCCAAAAAGTATATCATTAATTTTTAATAGTTAACGAATAAAATTTAGGAATATATATATATATATATATATATATATATATATATATATATATATA
>JAPYZE010004055.1:0-11476 GCA_030522805.1 Leptomastidea abnormis
ATATATACTTTTTAATAAAAAAATCGATCAATGCTCTCTTTATAAACAACCAATTTCATCTTTGTTTTTCAATGCAAGCAAATTCAGAACAATATAGAAATTTTTTGTTTTGCCTACTCAAGATAATAATCAATGCAGTCTCAAAAATCTGTCATACATATTTGAAACAATTCAAACATAACTTGGGTACCCTGTAATAAGCAGGCGATCTCCCCAGCGCCAATGTACACGCATGTTTAGTCACGTTTGCGCTGGTTCTTACTTTCGTTAAAAATATAATAATAAAAGAAGAAAGAATACCGTGTCAGAGTATCGATAGCCTGCTCGTTAAAAAAGTCTAATTGGTCTTAGGGTTTTACAATACAAACAACCCAAAGATAAAAGAAAGCGTTTGAGATTTCTTTTTCTTTTCTTTTCAATGCTGTGTAAAAAAAAGCTACGCTACTCATGTACTTATTAAAGACGATGAATTTTTAAATCTTTTTTGTTTTAAATCTGAGTTACTACCTGCCTAATGCACTTTCCTCTTTAAACGCCTTCAATATCTCGTCATACAAAGAGGATTGGGAACTTGAGGCTGCGTAAAACTAGATGAAGTGATTTATCACTTGTAGTAAAACGATGTTTACGTACCGCCGAAACAAAATGCGTTTATGAAGTACCGGCGGCAAAAGTCGAGTTTATAAAACGCTACAGGCGAGATTTTTATATTGGCAGTAAAGAATGGACGTTGCGCACAGCGCAATGTGCATAACGACAGCTTTTTCGGTGGGAGCAAGAGATGACAAAAGTATTAGATAACCTCGGTTACAATTGAAAAGGACTTTGTCGTTCTCATGCTTTATTCCATAGAATAGCTCGCTGGCGCCAAGCAGCTTCGGTTTAGTCGGTGAGCAAAGGTTACACGTAAGTAGCCGATGTGCCCGTTGGTATAGGCGGTGGAATTTCTTCGACCGGTCTGCCTTTTGGTCCGTACTGTCCTATGAAGGACCCATCCTCCGTAAATCGTGCTGATGGTGAAAGCAAACAATTTTTTTTACGTCAGCCACTTTTTTTACTTTATGGACTCATTGTCAGTTATTACAAAAGTTCCGAAAATAAATATCTTTTGAAGATGCAAACACTACATAGGAACTTGTGTCATAACATTAAAATAGATTTCTCTCATAGGAACATCAAAATATAAAAAGTTTCATTATACTTGCTTTGACTGAAAGAGATAATATAAAGGACCTGATATTTACAAAGTTATATGCTTGTATGAAAAAAATTAATAAATTACAAATGGATGTGTAATATTCTGTGTAAATATAAAAGTATACAGTGCAATTTTTCAGTTTTAATAAATTTTTACCCAACTAAAACTATAAACACTTGCATGTATGTACATATGCAAATTGTTTTTTTTTTTTTTTTAATAGGGCAGGAAATTTTGCGTGATTTCAAGTTGTTTTGAAAAACTAAAAGTTGAAAAGATGTATGGGTAATAAAGAGTGCGTTGGCACTTACCTTAAACAAGCGTGGCAAGCGCTTGCGAATTCGGTGGCTGCTTTCGATGTCGTCCGTACTGGCCGATAAACGAGCCATCCTCGTTCATACCTTCTATGTAAAAATCGAGCAACAAAAAAAAAAAAAAAACAAATAGGTAGGATGGATGACGTTAACAGGAATTCAAAAAGACAAAAATGCAAAATCAAGTTATAGAGATGGTGGTCCGGTAAATTAAACAATGACGTGTAGCATTCGCAATCAAGCTCTTGTGGGAACTTGCTTATGTATCATGTCAAAAAATTAATTGCAAAACCAAAACGTCTAATAGATGTAAATAGTCTAGGGGTAACAATATATCATCTAAGCATCTAAGGATATAATCGTAAGTGACTCATACCAGTATCGCCTTCGCCATATTCGGCCATCGAGTCAGTGTCGGATTCCGGATTTTTGTCGTGATGAGATGAGGAGGCCAACGATGTTCTACCACCGCCAGATTTACTGTCTAGTGGCTGCGAATATTCGTGGAAGCCACCTTCGTCAGGAAAGTCGCCACGACCAGCTGCAAGCTCTCGTTCATGCACCGCATATTTGCCGCCCCGGTTGCGTTTGATGACACACACGATGATGAGAATAAAAAGAAGGAATGCAATAGCCATCATCATGCCTGAAATTTTTTTTGCATTAATAAATTTAATAATAAATTTGTAAAATATCTTCGTAACATTTTGCTTTTCAATTTATTTCTAAAATTCTTCAACTTACCAATGAACCATCCTGCTGTCGCTACATTTTCTTGAGCTTGAATGATTGGCCCTTCATTGCTAGTTTCAACTTCTTGAGGATAACTCTCTGATATATATTCTCCATCTACAGCAACAATAGACATTATATATGTACGGCCACTGTCAAGCCCTCGAATTTCAATTTCATTGGATAATTTTTCAGCCTCTGTTTGTAAATCAATGGTTTCTCCCTTCAAGCGATACTTGGCAAAGAAATGGCTTCCTGGAAAACCTTCTGTTTTCTGATCCCAAATAATTTTAACATTGGATAGACCACTTTCCTTAGGAATATTAATCCACGAGAACGTTGGTTGGTCTGGTCTTCGTGACGATAGTGTACTTTTTTCCACAAAGAAGCTGTTGGGACAAACAATAGCAAAAAAAAAGAAAAATTATTAAAAAATCAATTTAAATAAATTGTATTTTTAAATTAAACTTACGGTTCTCCAGATCCAGCACGAGTTGTAGCACGTATGCTAATACGGTACTTTGTTTTAGGAATTAGAGATGGTAATTTTGCAGACGTTGCTTCTGGATCCGTAATTTGGGGATGCCTCTCCATTTCATTTCCAATTTTTGAACCATTAATAAGTTGGAAAGATATTCTATATCCCGTTAAAATACCATTAACCTCAATAGGCTTGTTCCATTTTAAAAGCATTGCCGTAGATCCAACTGGATAGGCTTGCAGATCCATTACTGTTCCTGGAACACCTTCTGGTGTTTCAAAACTCAAAATTTCAGATGGTGGACCATTATATCTGTAAAATAGAAGTCCATAAATTTGAAAGTTTATCATATTTAATATCTATAAAAAATATTCAATGCCCGTGTTGCATCGAATAAATGAATAATATTAACCTTCCATTATAAGCTCTAATCTTGACATAGTTTTTGCTGAAGGGAATGAATTTATTTACTAGAGCATACGTTTTGTTGCCACCTTGTACGTTATACTCTCTTTGAGCTTCTTCTCCATCTCTTTCAGTCCAAGTTTGAATTTTATATCCTTTAAGCTCACCCCTCACCGATTCTTCAGGCACTGGAGTCCATTGCAACAATGCCGTTGTACTTGATCTGACTTCAACCACTGAAAAGTTCCCTGGTGCTTGTAAAGGTACTATAAAAAGAATCAACAGTTAGCGAACAGCAATTTTTAAAATATTTATTTAAATTAATGTTCTCAATGTATACCATCTTCTCCAGAAAATCCAATAATTTCTTGTGGTTGCTGCTTACACTCTCCTTTTTCATTTATCGCACCAACTTTAATTCTGTACCTTTGATAAGTTGGCTGATTATTGACTCTTAATGTATTTTGTTTCCAATTATGAATATCTTCGATAGTCCATTTCTCGCCAGGGATATCTCGTTTGTAATATACTCTGTACATAAATTTCGGTGCATTGTGTTCTATTTGAGGCATAACAGTCCACGAAATTACAAGATTTTGTGGATCATCTCCGCGACCGATTACATTATCAGGATTTTTGTAAGGAACATCGGGCAATGTTGTACAAACTTGACTATGAGATGACGGTTGCGATGGACCTTAAAAAGTGCAATATTTATTAAATAATTAAATTATTCTATGTTTAATCGGTGTTGCTGGGCTAATAATTATCGAGAACGATAATTTTTTCTTCTCGAAATACTCCACGGGTATGTGGATTGTGAATCGTTCTCGATAATTATTAGCCCAACAACACCGATTAAACATAGAATAATATGTATATCACTGGGCGAGAGAAAAAATGTAATTGCGTTCTAAATAATTAAATGTATTTTTCTGCGATTTTGAAAAAATCAACTTGGTTCTTACCAATTATATTAAAAGCAATAACCCTAAACGTATAATTAGCCCAAGGACTCATAGCCACGGAATATCTTTGTTCCGTCGCGGGCACATGATCTTTTGCAATTTCCCAGGTATCAGGTGCAAAAGACGTATTGTATTGAATGGCATATCGCAAAATTGGTGATCGATTATCGCCCATAGGAATCCAACTGACAAAAGCTTCGTTAGAACCGCACGTTACGCCTATCAGCTGAGGTGAATTTGGCACATCCTGAACGATCAGTGTTGCTTGTGCGTGAGCCTCGTCCAGATCAGTACGAGCTACACAGGTATAGGTGCCCGAGTCTAACTCAGTTGTTTTTGTAATCATGAGCGAATGATCGGTGCTTAATACAAAACGTGGTTCAGCTTCGAAGTCAATCGGTTCTCCTTTACTCAACCAATCGATTTGCAAATTCAAAGTTGAATCCGTTACAGCGTTACATCTAAAGCATGTTTTACAGATTGTTTACAACATGTATAAAAAAAAAAAAATGAATTCAATTGAAATACAAATGTAAATAATGTATAACGGATTGCAATTGAGAAACGAGATGCAAGAAATTTACCTGAACGTTGCTGTAGAGCCGGCTTCTACTTCATAGTCTTCCGGAACATCAGTGATTCTCGTATGTTCTTTCACTGACAAGTATCCTGTAGCGTTAACTTTCCCGAATTTATTTGATGCGTGACATTGATATTCGCCCGCATCCGAGAATATAACGTTTTCAATTTCCAAATCTCCAGTTTCCAATATCTTGTACCTTCCGCCAGTGAGGGCTTGATCGTTTCTCAGCCACTTGACCTCGGGTTTGGGAGCACCAAAGACACGGCAAGTCAATCTTATCGTCTTTCCGTCAACAGTGGCTTCATCCATCGGTGGCTGGAGGATTTCTGGCTCGAGTGCCAATACATTAACGTAAACGTCTTTGTAAACGTAGCCGAGAGAGTTGGTGGCGTTACAACCGTAGTTGCCGGTATCGTTCTTCAGCAATTTCTCAATAACGATGGAATTCGGGGTGACCTTTCTTCGCGGGTTGACATCGGCGATGGGTCTGCCGTTGTGGATCCACTCGATGCGAGGCTTGGGCACACCGCTCGCTTCACACTTGAACTCTATCGTCTCGTCCTCGGCGGCATTCACGATTTCCGGCTCGACGGTGAAGTAGGGCACCGACAGGACCTCCAAGTGGATCGAGTAGGACTGGGCCGAGCCAACGCCGTTCGAGACGTCGCACGTGTACGTTCCTTCGTCCTCGAAGTTGACGTGCTTTATGACGAGGGATTTGCCGTAATTCCCCTCGGTCACTCGATCATTCGGTCGTATGCGATGTCCGTTCTTGCTCCAGATCGTGAGCGGCAGCGGCGTGCCTCCGAAGATGCAGAAGAGCTCGATCCGCTTGCCGCGGAGCGCCACCTCGTTCTTGCGGCTGACGTACTGCTTGACGGGCTCGCGCTTGTTCGAGCTCGCGCTCGAGCCGGTCGAGATGACGTTCAGTAGGACGCGGTTGCCGACCTTGTACTCGTTCCGGAAGACCGAGGTGGCTGCGCAGGCGTAGTAGAAGTTGTCGGAGGCGTCGAACTTGGTGACGTTGCTGAACCAGAGGTTGCCTTCGGGGTCGAGGGTCTCGCGCGAGTTGTTGATGGACTTGATGCCACCCTGGGTGTCCTGGATCAGCCAGTAGACGTTGGGCTTGGGCCAGCCGTCGGGAGGCTGGCAGGTCAGCTTGAACGGGTCGCCTTCTTGCACGCTCAGCGTCACCGGGGTCTGGTCCTTGAACGAGTTCAGCTCGGCCTTCCGCACGAACACCGAGTTCGAGGTGGCGACGCCCCACTCGTTGCGCGCGAAGCACTGGTACTGGCCCAGATCTTCGTCTCGGGGCTTCGAAATGACGAGGGTGCCTCGACCCGGCTGTTGTGATATGCGGTCGTCGTACGCTTGCCATTTGAACTCCTTTCCGTTCTTTATCCAATCGTATCTGGAAAATATTTTAATACAAGCGATGATATGGGTGTGCAATTTTTGCTTGCAACGCATAAATTTCTTGCTCTTATTGCTGGAAGCTACAGTAGCGCTAATAATTAAACATTTAGTTGTATCAAAAAAGCATTTTAATAAAAAGTTACAAAATTTTATCATCTCGAAAAAGAAAATTACTACTTTCTAAAAGGTATCATGATCATGATCATCATCATCATCATCATCGTTCATCGTTCGGTAAATTTGATGTGATCAATGTTGCCTTTTTATGATGAATATTCTTTATGATGATTTTAACTAGTTACGAAAATCAAAATTTCTAATAATAATGAATAATGAATAATCCTAAATATAAAAAGAGATGAGCTAGATCTTGTCCTCACTTTATTCGTGATGTGATTGGTCGACGTTTGACCAATCAGTAAGGTTAGATGCTCAAAAGGCGGGAAAATTTAAATTTAGATTGTTACATTACATAAAAGTAAGTGCGCGCGCAGCGCGCTGTGTAAGATCTAGTAATAATAATAATGAATAATAATAATAATAATAGTAATAATAATAATAATAATAATAATAATAATAATAATAATAATAATAATAATTGCAATGATTATAATAATGAATGTAGGTGCTTAACATTACAAAATTTAAACAAAGAAAAAACTTGAAAATTGACCACTCCCATTTAGTCACTACAAGTCACATCTTTACGAATAAGTACTATACAAGTAATTTTTAATGTGTATATGTGTATGGTGATGGTGGTAGTAGCAAGTTTAAACTCTCTCGGAGGCTATGAGGTCATCTAAGTAATTAAGACCAGTTACTCTGGCTTCGGTGTATGTAATATAGTTGTACATTTTGAGTGAAGTGAAACTCTTGTGAATGAAAGACTTTCCAAGATGAATACATCAATTTAAATGTCAGACAACTAATGAATATTTTAATTAAATTAATAATCTAATTGTTGGGATATAATAATGCAAACTTGGACCCTTGATAAAAAAAATTTAATAAAAATTAAAATAGGAATATTAAACTTTAGTCTGGCGAAAGGTACTATCGATAATATGGAATACTCTTAATAAAAATAAGTAGGTATATAAATTCATGTACTATGTAGGTACTTACACCGGTGCTGGCTCTCCTTCAGCTTCACACTCGATAAGAAACGGTTTTTCATTTTCGTTAATACTGACTTGTGCCACTTGAAAAAGTAACTCATCTGTTGGCGGCTGTTTTGTTATCCTTGGCGGAGATTGAGCTGGAATAAGATTTAGAAAAAAAAAATATATATATATATATATGTATTTTTTTTTTTTTCATAGAAAACAAAATATCCGCATGAAAGAATTATTTTTCTATACTGCGATGTATACTATCAACAGAAACACCAATCTGATAGAAAATGTTTTCGACTTGCAATATTTTTATGAAAGTACACTTTTTCTATAAGATATCAGTAGGATAGTTAAATACGGATTGTAATCCTATAAAGAAGGTAGAATCAATTTACGAATGCTATCGATAGGTACACGTGATTATACATAACATTACAATACTTACTTAAAGCTGCTGCGTGGAGCACTAATGTGGCAATGATACATGCTGCAAACCTCATCTTTGATTATTACTGGCACTGGCTCTCTACCTAATAAAAATAAAACAAACATCAAAAAAAAACATTTGCAATTTAAACAAGTTTGGTGCGATTAAAAAAATAAACTTTGAAAAAAAATGTCAAAAATAAAAAATTTTGCTTGGCCCTCGGTAAAGATAACGGTATTTAATTGTAACATATTGAAATGCACCAAGGGGTAATAATTAGCTATTTTGCCCGTGAATGAAGTTTACTCTTGAGTTTACTGCACGAGCGAAGCGAGAGCAGTAAATCATTCCAGGGTATAACAAAATTGAGCAAAAAAAAATACATACAAAGTTTTTTCTTTTTTTAAATTTTAAATTGCAAATTATTAATTACTGAAATAGTTTCGATTTATCTTTTCTATGAAAATAATTAATATGAAAAATTATTTAGAAAAATAAAAATTTTACAAGGCGTAATGAGTCACTTTAGTCCTGGTCAATAACATAAGGTCATTATTTACCGGGATAAAAGTTAGATTCAAGTTGAAAATGTCAATAATGGAAATGGAGTTAAAAAGATTAAATTGAAAGAGTTTGAGTGTACTATAAATAATAATAATAATAATAATAATAATAATAATAATAGACCGAAAAGCAGAAAAAACGATAGGGATTAGCCAACTATATGGTACAACTACTCGGTAGTATAGTAGTCCGGGCGCCAAGGGGGATCTCGTAGCATTTTTGAACTTCGCGACTCCACCAAGGTTTTTTAAATGTATATTCACCTCCTGATTCCGAATTTTGAGGGTAAAATGCTGAAAAAGTGGTCAAAAAACAGTTATTAACAAATTGAATAAATTATTATTTATCGGCTTGAAAAATTTTTTTTACACAATTTGGCCAATTCTAAGCAAAAAAGGTCTCTTGCAATTTTTTGCGTAGAACACTTACTTTTTGCAGGAAAATTTCACGAAGTTTCATAGAATATATACCTTATATTGTATTCTATGGAACTTCGTGAATTTTTCTTGCAAAAAGTAAGTGTTCTACGCAAAAAATTGCAAGCGACCTTTTTTGCTTAGAATTGGCCAAATTGTGTAAAAAAAATTTTTCAAGCCGATAAATGATAATTTAGTCAAATTGTTAATAACTGTTTTTTGACCACTTTTTCAGCATTCCACCCTCAAAATTCGAAATCAGGAGGTGAATATACATTTAAAAAACCTTGGTGGAGTCGTGAAGTTCAAAAATGCTACGAGATCCTCCTTGGCGCCTGGACTAACGTAGCAAAAAAGTTTCGGAGTGTAAAACAGAAAGAAGTTGCCGGGAAGTATGATAGCCTATTGCAAGTCTAGAACTCAACGTCGCAATATCGATCGGGCCGTAAAGTGGCGAGGAAAGGAGGAGGAGGAGTAGTAGCACTTGCAAGCGGCTGATCTCATTCATCTAAAAGTTCCGACGAGCCCTCTCTCCGGCGGACCGCCGGTCGAGGGAGCAAATCGTGTCAACGTCCTCGTGGAAAATTGCACAACCACATATAGTTGCGCGCGAGCGTGCGCTTGCGCCGAAAGCGGTGGGAGGTGCAGTTGCAGAGACATATAAGAGCTACGAGCAGACCTTTAAAGCACGCCGCTGCATCTAGAAGCAATAATCCGAGCTTACGGTGTGGGAGGGGGTGGGGCGGTATAGCTCGTTTGAAAAACACTTAGGGAAAAGTGGGGTAAATTGAGAACAGGGTAAAACGAGAATTCAAGGATAATTTAGGAACAAAAAGAGATAATCGAACCAAACTTGTGGGACTTGTTTTAGGTGTTAAATCCATTTAGTTCCCCGAAACCTGGCTTATTTGCTGCTAATCTCGATTTTTAAACATTTTTAATTTTTTTTTCTGAACTCGCTAACGAAAGCTATTACATTTAAACAGAGTGTATTTGAGTTGCGCACTATAGATTAACTTGAACTACAATTTCTAACGAACATTTTGCGCCCCCAACAGTTTTTCTAGCTTTATTCCTTGCTAAGATATTTGCATTTTAAAAAATTTCAAAAACGAGGTAAAACCAGAAATCTTATGTTAAAGATAAGCAGCTGCTATATGATTTTAACATGCAAAAATCACGAAATTCCAACCCTCTGTAACTTTAGATAAAATCACTTTGGCCACTTTGCAACATTTTCGTCTGATTTCCATTTAATTGCGGTGGCTCAAGAGAGAGAGAGAGAGAGAGAGAGAGAGAGAGAAGACAGCACGAGTCGCCGAGTTGGTGATCGCCAAGGTGGTGTCGATCTTATATTATGTCAGCCTCTGCATTTATTTTTTTGGTGCTTCTATCAGGTGCAGATTTGTTTGCCCCTGCTTGAGAAAGTATATTGGTATATACATACATCGGGAGTCACGTGTCGCGTCCCAAAGACCCTGTTTTTGCTTAGCCGCTTGCTAGCGAGTAGTGGGGGAACGAGGAAGAAATAAAAAATTAAGAGGGCGAAGAGGAAGGGGGGGAGGAGGAGAAAAAGACGGGCGTGTTATACGGGCTAGGTCGTGCGCAGGTAAGCAGCCAGGCCATCAGGAGAGCCTCGACGGCGCCACTATACCAGCAGTAGTATAGGCAAGTACTATAATACGTCTCGCTGCTGCCGCTCTCTCCTGCGCGACTGCTTCTCTCATCGACCAAACTAAACTCGCCTTCCAATTTTCAAAGGCAAAACAGCGATGATAGTGTACGGAGTGGAGTACTCGCGCGTGCATATATAATATTATAACTATAGGTAGGTACGCCCAAGCTGCGAATGATCTCATCGGTTGCCTCCCTCCCTCTCCCCACTCTCTCACTCTCTCTCTCTCTCTCTCTCTCTCTCTCTCTCTTTCATTTACCGAAAATACTCGAGCGCGCGAGAGCCACCGTTATCGTATAATATAGACCTTTGTGATGATAGCGCACGAATAGGTAAAAATCGTTACTTATATACATATCCTACTTTTTGCTTAAGAAAGAGTCCTAAGAGTTGGAGCTTCATTCGCGACGCGACTACCTGTGGCGTAGTCCCATTGCGAAACATTGCCACGCCCGACCTGACCCAAGGCCGAGGTCCACTATAATTCTGTCCATTCAGGATATTAACACAAAAAAGGACTCCTTTTTGAAGGCTAAAAAAAGAAAGAGAGAGAGAGAAAATCAGGAGTTGGAAGCTAATACACGATATAAGGAGCTGAAGAATGTAAGATGACATAAAGTATAAAAACTTCCAATAAGAAAAAACGCAAGGAACAAGCCGTGTATTACGCTGTTTTACATTTCCGTCTATATATATATATATATATATATATATATATATATATGTAGACGTGTGTACGTATTATAGCAAGCAATGCTATCCTTGTGCCTTTACGGGTCTTTTACCTATATGTCCTCATACTCTTTCTAGGCTGGCGCTTCCATTCAGCGCAAAGGCCCGGTGCGAAGGTTGCGCTGCTTCACCAGGTGCGCGCTTATAAAAGTACGAGGTGTCGGCTGCAACGGCACAGGCTGTGCTATATGCACGCGAGAGATGACGCATGACACGCTCTTTCTTTCCCCGCCCCGCCGCCCCCCTCTTCCTGCTGATCAGGATTTTTTGGAGCAGGCACAATATATGTAGGTACATATGTACCTATAAAAATGTATAGCCTGCCACTCTGACTCTCTGTCGTGTTATACGCAAAGAGAGAAAGAGCAGACAAAATCAAAGCAGCCTCGCTGCGAGAGAGAAAGAGAGGGAGAGAGAGAAAGCGCGCGGCTACTGTAGCTCTTTGTT
>JAPYZE010004056.1:0-12420 GCA_030522805.1 Leptomastidea abnormis
AAAAAAAAAGCTTACAAATTTTGATTCATTGAATATATGTAAAAATATTAATTAGATAAATTACCCTCTTGATAAAGTAACATATTGCTTTGGTTGAATGGTTGCCAAAATTGGTTCTTGAAAAGAATTCTCCAATCCAGATGCTTTGTCTTCCCATTCTTCACCTATTGAAGCCAACACTGACTCTGTTTCAGCATCCGTTTCAGGTATTCTTGAAGGAAATTGATCTGTATAAAGTAATTATTTGAATTATAATTTTTTCAGTAATAATTTAAGTTTCAATTTAGACTTGACTAAGCAAAAATTTTATTGTATACACTTTGCTAATACTAACTTTTTATTTTACAAAGTTTTTGTCATGTGTAGAAAGTTTTAATTTAATAAAATTTTAAATTATTGTAAAATTAAAAATTATAAATGATTTTAATAACATAGTAAATAATAAAAAAAAAACAAATTATAGAATTGCCCAGACATACCTGTTGTTCTGAATTTCATTGGGCATGACTCAATATGGGCTTCCAATTCATGCTCAAAAAATCTGTGAGTAGCATCGTAAGGGCACTGTTGCTTGTACTCAGGTGGAAAATTCTTGATAAAGGATTTAAAAAATTAAAATTGTATAAACAGGCAATCTTAGCTAATCACAAGAATAGTAATAGTTATAGAAAAATCTTACCTTTTCACATTTAACGAGGTGTCTTTGAATTCTCGACCGAGCGATTTTATGATTTCGATCATATGGACAAATAATTATTGGATCAGAATTTATTCTCAAGCTATAAGACATGTCGAATTGATTTTTAAACTAACAAGTTTAACGTCACAGTTTTATTTTAAAAAAAAAAATTAAAGAACTAAAAAACAAAAGCTTGTTGAAAATTTCAACGCGTCAAGTTACAACACGCATGCAGGTTGCAGACACGCTACTCGTGCATTGCCTCGACTCGGACAAAAGAATAAAGATTGTTTACGTCTCGGGTGAGGTTGGGCTGCGCGTACGCTACTTATAAACGCGCCTATGCTTGATAGTGTTCTTGGAAGTCGTAATGTGATTTAAAGTTCTTTGTAGATAATAATGTTGATTAAAAATAGCTTGCCTTAACAGTTTTAGAGATTATACCTGAGCGAAAAATTTATATATATTGGTGAGTGAATAATTTTATTTTATTTTTTAAATCTGTATTACTGATGAATTGTTTTTTCTTTATGATAAATATATGAAAGATGAATAATGTAAAAGATGTAAGTAAATAAATTTACTATAAAAAATATAAAAATTTATTTAAACAAAAATTAAGTTTTCAAAAAAGTTTTACATAATTTATTGTCGTACATAAGATTGTGAAATGAATCTTATTTTGTAAGAATATCAATAATTTTGGTATTATTGGATGACAAATAAATTCAATCACTTGATATGTCAATTTTTCAAAGCGTTAGTTACATTTTCATTAATTCATTTCTTTAATTATCAAAAATTTGTTTTAAATTTGTCATGGAGAATGTAATTATTTTTTAAGCCTAATAAAAAATGATTATATGTATCTTTTGTTTTAAAATATCAAATTCATTATCTAAAATAAATGTAAATTAAACACTTTTTTTTTAAATAAGTACGTAGTACAATTTTATAAATATATTTTTTAAAAAAAAAGAACATATTGCCACAAAAAAAAAGAATTATAACATACATATTCTTGGAAAAGAAAAATTCTCACAAATGAAAATAACTTTTTTTGATGATTTTATTGAAAAGGCTGGAAAAACATTTTCCAACATTTATTCAAAGCACCACTGCATTCTTGCAATTTTCTTAACGTCCCTCCACTCATACAAAATAAGTAATTTACAAAACTTTTAATAAATCTTGATCCAGTAGCCTTCTTTTCCATATGTTACACAATACATAATGTATGTAATAAATATCTCTAACATACGCGCTATAACACGTTAAGTCGTTTGCATATGTACTTTTTTGCATATAATAATCACTGTTAAATATTAAATTGGTCAATTTATACCCAAAATGATTTCTAATTGTTCAGTTCATTTAAAACAATAATTCCAGAAATAAAGTTGAATAGAAAACATAATGTCAATAACAAACAGGAATTTTTTTAAATGAGTTTATATAATACAATATGAAATGAAAACTGCGATATAAAGATGTATTCACTGTCTTGGCCACATGACAAATTTTAGATCCATTTAAATTTCAATCAAATTTATTTAAAATTGGATCTGGCAATTATACATATGCTTGAAAAAAGTACATAAATTAGTCATTTTTTCTTTCTATACAACACTTACACTGTAGACTTCAGTCTCAAGTGTTTAGATATTTCCATATATATATATATATATATATATACATGTAAATATATATATTCTATGATAAAATTTCTTAACATTTCTGTAATAATTCTGGAAATGTTTTGACAATTGTTGTCAAATGATGACATTTAAGAATAAAAATTATTCTTCAATTTGATTTTCAGCAGCTGCTTATTACACTTTAGTCAAGCTCTCCTAAGCACTGATATAGTGCCGCTGACAAATAGTACATCTCAAACATGCTTTTAAACAAGCTGTAGATAAGGAAGTTTATCAATTAACAAACAAGCAACAATGTACAAAACACCCAAATAAAGGTTTAAGCTGGCTGTCCTTTTTGGTACATTTTGTATTGTACTAGGATTTCTAAAACTCATCTCAATTTTGAATGCCTTTGGTAGCGTCACTAGTGGCAATAAAAACCAACTGGAATATCTAAGTGCCAGTACCACAAAAGTCACATAAGGTGCAAAGAGTAAAAATGCATACAAAACGTGCGATGCAGTTTGGCCAATGAGAATAGCAAGTGTTACAATGCCTGCTTTTTTATCACTTTCTAAATCTCTGGTGTTGTTGCTGTGTAGTATGGCTTCTGTATTGAGAGCAAGTGGAATTGCATAATATATTGTGTTCCATTCGATGTGGCCTGTTTGTGCCATAAAGGCAAACAGGACAGATATTGGACCAAATATTATAAGTATCAAAACATCACCAAGAGCAATGTACTTGAAGCCAATGCCTCCCGTATAAAGAAACGAGGAGGACAATCCACCAAAGTAAATGAGTGCAAGATGTTCCATTTTGGCAGGTGATATCGCAGCAAGCAAAACAAAGCCAAGGCAGCCAGCTGCATAAAGCCAGGCGCCTAAAGACACCAATTCGTCGGTAGAGAGCAGTTGGTCCACAAGTATCCTGTCATCGCTCTTGCGACTGTCAACTCCCTTGATGTAATCAAAGTAGGTGTTGACGACGTTGCCAGCTCCGTGCACACAAGCAATGATAAAGAGCGTGAGGATCAGAATGATCCAGCTGAGGCCGGTGAGGCCAGTCAATTTGTAGGCGAGTGCCGAGCCAAGTAGAGTAGGTATGAGAGAAGCACTCAAGGACCAGGGCCTGATTGCGAACAGATACGACGAGAGCTTCATCAGGGGCGAGGAGCTCGTCGTCGTTGTCGTTGTAGTCGTCGCCGCTGCTGCTCCTGAACGTGCCGTCGACGGCGAGCATTTCTCCGTCTTATCGGCCTGCACGCCGTTTGGTATCATTGACTCCTCAACGCTAAAATTAGTAATACATAAAGAGGAAGAAAGGAAGCAGTTAATAATGAAATGAACACTGCGAGAGATGCTGGATATGAAGTTAGAAAGTGATAATAAATACCTGGTCTGTTTACGCATGCCAAGAATGGGCAGAAAGCCCTTGAGTGTGGAACAGCTGAGAGGGTGACGAAAGAGGAAAAAGGATCGTTTTCCCTCTTCTCTCTTAATATCGTGGTCGCAAAAGCAAAAACTTGGAGTAGCCTCTCTCTTTCTTTTTTAAAGGATTAAATTTACCGAGATGATGTTGATGATGATGATGATGATGATGATGATGGAGGTTAGGTAAGCAAAACGGAGTCTGGCATGCCTCTTGTCGTCATCCGGGCCGCTGTTGGCTCGGTAACCCAGCAGCAGCGCATATCACGCCAACCACCAGGATTCAATTTTTACTTGAATAGAATTTAGAGGTAAGCAAGGGTCAAAGGATGATAAGTGCAGTGTATATACCTCTTACTACTGCTTACAAGACGTTGACCGATTAGCAGACGGTAATGTACACTATATAACAGTATATAGTAATAATAACAATAATAATACTAGTTTCTCATCTCTCTCTTTTTCTTTTTCAAGCTGGTTTGGTGGCAGCTGCGTGTGCCCTTGCTCCGACTTCTCTTTTTTATTAGTGTACTTCACACCACACAAGCTATAGCGATGAACTTGAATTTATAATGAGTTGATGTTACAGGTGATAATAAGGATATGCACAAAAACTTTTACGATCTCTCTTCTTCTTCTTGTATAAATCAGTCCGTAGCAGTATAGGTACACCTGTATTATAACAGCGGCGTCGGAGTCAGGAGCCAGGAGGAGCTATTTCAGCTATTCTGTTTACAGTTACGCGACGTTGCGACTGTGTGCTTATATGTATGTGTATCAGTGGATTCCTGGCGGGGGGGGTAAAGGGGGCGTAGAACACACATATACACACAGTTTGACTTTGGAGGTTTAAAATTCGATCCTCCCTCTCTGATGACGTGGAGTATTTGAAAGCGCTTTTGGAATCTAATGATAATTAGTCTGTAAATTATAAACAACCTAATATGTAGGTGTATATTGTGTATCTATATATATATGCACTTAACTCTTTGGAGAACAGCGTGCATTTTTTTATTAGAACCGTATACATCGATTTATTGCACTGGGTCCAATTGTCTCCATGCACCCCACGGGGGAAAGACTACCTATTTTGCTCTGATTTCATTCTATTTTAAAAGGATCGTTTTGTAGCAGAGATCATTTATAGGAAAATTAAATGCTCCGGCGCCATGATGTGATGATGTTCGCCATGTAACATATATAGAGAAAAGCGCGACAGAGATTGGTTATTTTAAAGAGAGATAGAGAGATATGTACATACCATATGTAAACGCGAATATATTTTTTAGACACTTTTGCTAACAGCGGTAGTACTACCTATAATAATAATCTATATTACTCATAACGAGTATTTTACATCCCTAGCGACGATCTCCTTTGTTTTATACTTACCTAAAATAGGTGCAATAATTTATATACAATGGAAAATAATTTTAAAACTATTTGCATGTGAGCTTTTTTAGTATTAAAAAGTTAAAAAAATAATTATAAAAGAAGAGCTTTAACTAAACTTTAATTAAATTCCTGGCGTATTAAAAAAGCTTTTCATTGCCCAAACTAGTTTTGCATATAGTAAGCAATGTTTAAATATTTGAATAGTCATATCTTTGCTTCGAAGTTGCTCGATCTCTTAAATCATTGAGTATAGCCTGCTTATTTATTTATATATGAATTTAAATGTTTAAATAACTTAATTTTTTTACAAAGTTATCTGATTATACCAGGTTCTTAAATACAACCTATTTTTTTCAAATTTTATTATCTCAATAAAACAAATTACAAATTTTCGGCAGAGTCATATGGCATTTCAAATATTTTTTTCTATGCATAAAAATGTCAACAAATTATTTTTATTTATAATAAATCGCTCTAATTCCGCTTCTATTTTCAAATATAAAATTACCACGCGCGATACATTAGCACTCAACGCCATCTCTTTGCTAAAGTACGGAACTTTTATACGCTTTGTCGCACACGCTGGAATTGGCGTGACGAAAAGCCTGCCGGAGCCGGCTGCTTTGAGTTTACGTTTTGTATTAGATTATAGGAGGTTATAATGTTAAATTGATTGATTCAATATTTTTATTACATTTATATATTTATTTACGTATATAATAAAAATGGTGAAAGAACAGTACAAGGAGACCGATGTCTCCATGAAGGTGTCTCACCTTTCCTTTGGCATCGACAACAAACATCAGATTCGCCAACAGGCTCAAATGCACGTTGTTTCACAAGCTCTGTACGATCAGGACAACAATCATACACCCGTTATCAACGGCCTTCTTGACACGCGACTTGGTATCTGTAATAAAGGTAGCACCTGTGGCACCTGCCAAAAAACATTGCAAGAATGTATAGGACACTTTGGTTACATCGATCTAGAATTTCCTGTTTTTCATGTTGGCTACTTCAGGTGCGTGCTAAATATTTTACAGACAATTTGCAAAAAGTGCTCACATGTTATGCTCAGTCCGGCGGATAAGAGATCTTATCTCAGCAAAGTTTTAAAGCCTAATCTAAGTTACTTGACCAAAAAGGGTTTAAGAAAGCAAATACTGGAGAAGGCTAAAAAATTGGGAGTGTGTCCTCATTGTGATGAAATTAATGGAACTGTTAAGAAAGCTGGTCTTCTTAAAATAGTCCACGTAAAATATAAGACTAAAAAACCTGGTGATCCTGTAATATTATCTAAAATAGCAGAGTATAATGAAGTAATAAAAGATAATAAAGAATTGGAAAGTATCTTACAAAATCAGGTATTTGATTTTTTAAATCCTTTGGAAGTTTTGAATATTTTGGAACGTATACCAAAAAGGGATATACCACTTTTAATAATGAATCCAGAACGCAGCTTGCCTAAAGATTTGATCTTAACTAGGTTACCTGTTCCACCAATGAATATTCGTCCATCTGTTAATTCTGATTTAAAAGCAGGAACAAATGAAGATACTTTAACAACAAAATTAGCAGAAATTTTATTTATTAATGGAGTGATTAGAAAAAATATGTCAAATGGTACAAGAATTCAACTGCTCAATGAAGCTTGGGAGTTTCTGCAGCTCCATTGTGCTCTCTATATTAACAGTGAAGTTTCAGGAATCCCTTTGAATTTGCAACCTAAAAAACCCACTAAAGGACTTGTCCAAAGACTGAAAGGTAAACAAGGTAGATTTAGAGGCAATTTATCAGGTAAAAGAGTTGATTTTTCAAGTAGAACTGTTATATCTCCTGATCCAAATTTGAGAATCGATCAAGTTGGAGTACCAATTCATGTAGCTAAAATATTAACTTACCCTGAAAAAGTTAACAAGTATAATATAGAAAATATGCGTCAACTTATCTTAAATGGACCTGATGTACATCCTGGAGCCAATTTTGTAGAATCAGGAGGCAAAACTAAATTCAAGAAATTTTTATTGTATGGAAATAGGCCAAAGATTGCACAAGATTTGCAATATGGTGATATAGTTGAAAGACATTTGAGGGATGATGATGTAGTTTTATTTAATAGACAGCCATCTTTACATACATTAAGTATTATGTGTCACAAAGCCAAGGTCTTGGAAAATCGTACTTTTAGGTTTAATGAATGTGTATGCACACCTTACAATGCTGATTTTGATGGAGATGAAATGAATTTACACTTGCCACAAACTGAAGAAGCAAAAGCAGAGGCATTGGTTCTTATGGGAAATAAATCAAATTTGGTCACTCCAAGAAATGGTGAGTTACTCATTGCTGCTACTCAAGATTTCATTACTGGTGGTTATCTGCTCACCCAGAAAGACACATTCTTAAACAAAGCTCAAGCTTGTCAATTGATCAGCTGTTTATTGGCTGATTCTGATGCATCGCTAACTATCAATCTTCCCAAACCTGCTATTATAAAACCAGCAGTAATGTGGACAGGAAAGCAAATATTCAGTCTTATTTTGAAACCCAACGAAAAATGTCCCGTAAAAGCAAATTTAAAAACCAAAGGAAGAGCATACACCAACAACGAAGAGCTGTGTATCAATGATTCTTACGTAATTATTAAAAATTCAGAACTATTAGCAGGTTCAATGGATAAATCAACACTAGGTTCTGGATCGAAACAAAACATATTTTACATACTTTTGCGCGACTGGGGAGAAGACATGGCTGCTTTGGTAATGTGGCGTTTATCAAGAATAGCCAGCTATTTTCTTATGAACAGAGGCTTTTCTATCGGTATCGGCGACGTAACTCCCGGCCACAGCCTATTGAAATCCAAGCACGAGCTTCTAGTCAACGGATACGGAAAATGCAACGAGTACATCGAAAAAATGGAAAGCGGTCGCTTGCAGTGTCAACCTGGCTGCTCCGAAGAAGAAACTCTCGAATCCATGATTTTAAAAGAGCTTTCGGTCATTCGAGATCACGCGGGTAAGGTTTGTTTAAAAGAACTTCATCCCAGCAACAGTCCGTTAATTATGGCCCTCTCCGGTTCCAAAGGAAGTTTCATCAATATTTCGCAAATGATAGCTTGCGTAGGCCAGCAAGCTATAAACGGTAAACGCGTACCCAACGGCTTCGAAGACAGAGCACTGCCGCATTTTGAAAAGCACTCGAAATTTCCCGCTGCAAAAGGTTTCGTTGAGAACTCGTTTTACTCCGGTCTTACACCTACGGAATTTTTCTTTCATACAATGGGCGGTCGAGAAGGTCTCGTCGATACCGCGGTTAAAACCGCCGAGACCGGATACATGCAACGAAGATTGATGAAAAATTTAGAAGATCTTTGGCTGCACTACGACATGACAGTAAGAAATGCCATGGGCGAACTCGTTCAAGTCGTTTACGGTGGCGATGCTATGGATCCAACTTACATGGAGGGCAAAGACTGTCCCGTCGATTACAAAAGAGTACTCGAAGACGTCAAATCCAGATTTCCAGATTATGCCGAGGATCCACTTGACGGTCCGAGTATTGTTAAAGCAAGCTCCGATTTACTGGCTAGCGATGAATACTCGTGTTTGAGTGAAGAATTCAAACTGGAATTGACCCAGTTCTTGAAGTCGGTTGCTATAAAGATAGCAAAAGTCAGGAAAAATATCAATACAAAAACTAAAGTCAGCAGATACGTGGAACGTTTAACTGTCAATCAATTGGCTGCTTTTATTCACACCTGCAAGGAAAAGTATATGAAAGCTAAAATCGAGCCAGGTACCGCTGTGGGTGCTTTGGCAGCTGTGAGTATTGGTGAACCGGGAACTCAAATGACATTAAAAACTTTTCACTTTGCTGGTGTGGCTTCGATGAACATTACCCAGGGTGTGCCACGTATCAAGGAAATCATCAATGCCAGCGTCAAGATTTCAACGCCTGTTATAACGGTTGTATTGGAGAACGAAACAGATCCCGAATTTGCAAGGCGAGTCAAAGGTCGTATTGAAAAGACGACCTTGGGAGAAATAACCGAGTACATTGAAGAAGTTTATCTTGCAGACGATTGTTTCTTACTATTAAAAATAGACATCGACAGGATAAAGCTTTTGAAACTGGAAATTGACGTTAATTCAATTAGATATGCACTTTGTACGTCAAAGCTCAAGCTTTCTCCCAAGCACGTTGCCATTCAGGGAGAATCTCTTATCACGATCTATCCGAACAAGCAAAAGTCCAACATTAGTCAGACTCTGGCTCATCTCAAAGAAAACATACCAAACATTATCGTAAAAGGTATCACTTCGGTTGTGAGAGCAGTTATACAAAACGACGATTCGGCTGGAAAGACGCGTTACAAGCTGCTAGTCGAAGGAGACAATATGCGCCAGGTGATGGCTACTTATGGAGTCAGAGGACGTAACGTCACGTCCAACAACATAATCGAAGTCTCCAAGACATTAGGTATAGAAGCTGCAAGAAATACTATCATCAAGGAAATCAAGGACGTCATGGAAGGTCACGGTATGAGCATCGATCGCAGACACACTATGCTCGTTGCCGATCTCATGACCTGCAGAGGCGAAGTACTGGGTATAACGCGGCAGGGCTTGGCTAAAATGAAGGAGTCTGTACTCAACTTGGCTTCTTTTGAAAGGACTGCTGATCATTTGTTTGATGCTGCTTATTATGGACAGACTGATGTGATTTGTGGAGTGTCGGAATCTATTATAATGGGACTGCAAGCTCCGGTTGGTACTGGTAGCTTTAAACTGCTTTATAAGTCGGAAAAAGATCCGCCAAAACCGAGACCTCTGCTTTTCGATTGTCCTGAGTATCATAAAAAAGTGACTGCGTAGTGCTTAATTATAAATGATATTTTTTTATGTAAATAAAGTGTACACATGATATAAATATTAGAAGACTAATTATTAAAGAAGAAAAAAAATAGATGCATTTCAATTTGTGAATTTAATTGTTTTAAAATTTATGAATGGAAATAAATATTTTTTATTGTTATTTAAAGTGAAAATATATTTTTATTTGTCTCTCCTTACCTTACAAAATATATCATTTATTTTGATAATCTAGAAACTTGAATTATTTTCATACTGATTATTAACAGATGATTCTGATTAGCTTACACAGAAAAAGTGCAAAAATTAAAAATAATTTTTTTCTTTGTTTTTTATAATAAATCTTTAGATAATTCTTATTATTATTATAAATAAAATCAATTTTGTTAATTTTAACCACATCAATAATAATCATCATAATCTCCTATAATAAAATTTTGATGTCGCCGTTTTATTCGTGATATGATTGGCTTAGAAAAAAATAAAACAAAATCTGCATAGACATAATACATAATGGAGCGCGCCAAGCGCGACTAGTAACAATAAAAAAATTGATTCTTAGTTGTAACTATTTTCAAAAAAAGTCAACTAAAAATTATGTCCTTATTTTAGCATTTTTATTACCTCTCGCGTAGAATTATTATGCAAACGAGAGAACGTTGCGAAATTCAAGAGCTTAGTTTTTTTGATGATTAATTTGAAACTAAAGTTATGATGTATTTAATATTGCAAAAACGTGCAAAATAAGTTTAGTTAAAAACAGAAATTTAAAAAATTACTTTTACTTTTTTTTCTGTTTTTTGCATTCTTAATTAACCCTAATCCCGAAAAGAATTCTTTGCCATCTTAATCAATTTGTTTTTCATAAGAAATAAAAGCGTCAAAAATTCTTACACAATTTAAGTATCTCTTTTTAATATTCTATATACTTAAAAAAAATTATAAAATCAAAAAATATGGCTTTAAATGCTCTATATGCAGTTAAAAAGGGCAAAACCAGATAATAAATATTTTTTCTCGAAAAAATATAAAATGTATAATGAACGGCTGGATAAATTTTTGTTTTACGAGACCCGTTAGAGCTATTCATAAAAAAAAAAAAAAATTCCACGGGAAAAATTTGCTATTTGTAGCTAAAGAATTTATTTCATTAGCATTTTTTAATCTAAAATAAAAATTTTAAAAGTTATAGAGGCAATTTTAATGTAGCCCTGATCTTCCATACCTATACTTATATTATTCATTTGTAAATAACCCTTAATTTTTACAAATATTTTCAATAATTTATCATTATTTGATAATGTTAATATATCTAAATTCGTAAGAATAAGTTTCTACGCGCATTAATGGAAAGAAAAATGTCTTTTTCCGCCCTCCGGCCGAAAAGCGCCAACTTTTCGGCCGCTGCGCGAAACAAAGTTGTTGCTTTTCGGCGACGTCGAGCGGAAAAATCGTATACGGAGACTTTCTTTACTTTCCCTGCCTAGATGCGTAATATACTATTACTCCCGCCCGGTCAATAATGGCCCTTTAATAATCCAATAACCCAATAACCAGTATGAGAGACAATAAAATCTTGCATTATCAAACAAAAAATCGATGGTTAGAAAAATCATTGAAAGGCAACATATAGAGAAGGCAGGTTGTGGCGCGGGAAGGGGGTACAGGGGGTGAAGCCCCCGACAGGGGGTGTGGGGTGCGGAGCCCCCAGCTACAAAGAAACAAAAAAGAGAAAGAGAGAGTGGTTAAAAAAAATAGAAATAATTTTTTATACATAAGACTGAAAGAAATTATTCATTGTTATTAAGTGAATCCATAAGTTAAAAAATTACTTTTTGTTATTAATAAATTTCACATAATCTATCGATACGAATAAAAACTATAAATTTTTACTAAAATGTATAGTCAATACCTATATAGTCAATGTAAAATGTAAATTATTTTCAAAAAACTTAAGGTTTTATACAACAAAATTAATTTCAAATTATTATTTTTATTTGTAAATACAAAACAAAAAAAAATTTTTACAAAACAAATAAAAAAATTTTTTTTTTAAATTTGACTTTTTTATCAATGAAATAATTTCTATATTCTTATTTATATATGAAACAAGAATAACAACAAAAAAAGAAAAATTAAACTTAAAAAAAAAAAATTTTACAATAGAAAAAAAACTTGAATTAAAAAAAAATTTATAGCAAAAATTTTAAATTTAATTTTCAAAAAATACTATTAGACATTTTCAGGTCTGACGTCACAAGCAGACGACTCGAAAGGTGGTTAGAAAAATAACACAGAGCCTTATAGAAGAAACACAGTTTTTAATTTTTTTTACCTTTTTAGCTAATGTTGGGACGAAATCGTATCTTAAAACCAAAAGCTGAGGTGATAATAATGTTGTAGGA